>CABHPH010127334.1:0-12860 GCA_902168325.1 Peromyscus nudipes
TTTTTTTTTCCGTGTAACTGAAATTCTGTATCCATTGGCCTACATTTCCTTCTCCCCTGAATCTTTGTATCCACCATCTGTTTCTAAGAGTGTGAAATTTATCTGTCTCTCCTTGGGCATTTGTTTTAACATGATGTCCCCCAGATTCATTCACGTCATCACACGTGGCTAGATTTCTTTCCCTTTGAAGGTTATATATTATTCTATCATGTATGTTCACTGTGTTCCTCATCCAGTCCTCTATTAGTGGACACATAATTTGACTCGACATCTTGGCTATTGTACATGCTGAAAATATACATAGGAGTGCACTTATCTCTCTGTAATGCTCATTTAATTTTTGGATATATATTAAGTAACAAGATTGTTGACTCTTACATACTTTACTTTTTTCTTTTTTGAGGAATTTCCACCCTAGGTCCCATAGTGGTTGTACTAACTTAACTTCCCACCATCAGTGGGCCAGGGGGTCTTTTCCTCCTGTGGGCATTTTTATTTATTTTCTTAAAAATTTCTTTATTTATATTTTATGCAGTGAGTGTTTGCTGACATGTATCATGTGAAGCATGTGTGTGCCTGGTGGCCTACAGAGGCCAGAAGAGGGCGTCAGATCTTCTGGAATTACAGTTACAGGTATCCTAAGTGTGGGGTGGATGCTGGGACCAAACCCCGGGTTTTCTGTAGGAGCAGCCAGTGCTCTTAACCACTGAGGGATCATTCCAGCTCCAGGAATTCTTTTGAATCCTTGATCTGTGTATTTCTCTTGCTATATTGTATTCACCCGCAGGAACTTCCAAGAGCAAGGATCATACTCTTTCTTTCTTTCTTTCTTTCTTTCTTTCTTTCTTTCTTTCTTTCTTTCATCCTTCCTTCCTTCCTTCCTTCCTTCCTTCCTTCCTTCCTTCCTTCCTTCCTTCCTTCCTTTCTTTCTTTCTTTCTTTCTTTCTTTCTTTCTTTCTTTCTTTCTTTCTCTCTTTCTTTTGTAAGCAGACTTAAAATAGTATCATGCACAGAGAAAACTACCTGCCAAAAAAAGATTTTAAAAAAGGTAGAAAGTTGTGGACTGTTTTAAAAATAAAGCCAGTTTTAAAAATTCTGCTTTATTGTGTTTTTAATTGACATACAAAATAATGGGTTTCATTATAACATCTCCATGCATGTATATCAACGTATCCCCCCACATCATTCACTCACCATTACCTCTTTTGCTCCTCACACCTCATTCTACTAGTTGCCCTCCTTCCCTCTGTGTGTGTGTGTGTGTGTGTGTGTGTGTGTGTGTGTGTGTGAAATCTAGATTCTACATATGAGAGAAAATATGCAATATTTGTCTTTCTGAGTCTTCTATTTTGTTTAAGAGATGATTTCTAGTTTCATTCATTTTCCCACAAATAATGTATTTAGTTTTTGTTTATGGCTGAATGAAACCCCACTGTGTCTTGCTGACAAACTTCCAGGCTGGTTCCACACTATACCTGTTATGAATAATGCAACAAAGAAACATGAATGTGAAGTATTTTTATGATATGGTGACGTAGAGTCTTTCAGGTGCGTACCCCGGGGTAGAACAGCTAGATTATATAATGGTTACATTTTCCTTTTTCAGAACTGCATACTCATTTCTATAGTGCCAGTTCCAGTTTACGTGCCTACCAGCAATGTATAGCGGTTTCTCTCTCCTCATAGCCTCAGCATTATCTGGTGGTGTTTTCTTGATGATAGTTATTCAATGGGGCGAGAGAGACTCCCAATGGCGCTTTGTTTTGCGTCTACAAGACGGCTAAAGCTGTGGACAGTTGAAGATGCACCTCACAGTCCTCTGCTCTCCTTTGAGAACCAACCTTCAACCCATTGCTCACTCATCAAATGGATAGTTTGTTTCTTTCTTGATCTTTTCTCCTTTGGTGTTTGTTGTTTCGAGTTCCTTACAGATTCTAGATATTAATCTGTGTTACATGCTTAGCTGACAGAGATGTCCTGTTGCTCTGTGGTGGCCTCTTCACTCTATTCTTTCCTTTGTTGTGGGGGAGCCTTTAATTCAAGCCCATTTATCAATCCTTGGGTATATTTCCTGTGCAATCCGAGTCCTTTGTGGAAAAATCCTTGCCTGTGCCTCTGTCTAGAGTGTTTCCCCCTAAAAAATTTTCAGGTCTACATTAAGATCTTTGAATTGTTTTATTATATCATTGTTATTATTATTATTATTATTATTATTATTATTATTATTATTATTATTACTATTGGTACAGAGAGACAGCAGATCTAGTTCCATTCTTATACATGTGGCTCACTCATTCTCTTTAGTTTGTTAAAGAGGCTGTCTTTTCTCCACTGTACGTTTTGGGCACTGTTTTGAAGATCAAGTGGCTGTTGCCCTGTGGATGAACAAGGTTAATTTTAATATGTTCTTCTGGTTTCATTATCTTACAGTGGCTCCACTCGGGTACCTTCTCTTTTTCTGCTTTACTCCCGACACCAATCCAGAGGTTTAGGTGATGCTTAGCTTCTTCCAGGACTTCAGAACATCCCAAACTCTATTATTTTGATGACTTTAATTGTGTGTGTGTGTGTGTGTGTGTGTGTGTGTGTGTGTGTGTGTGACAAAATTTTGGTATGTAGCCCAGGCTGGCCTCATTGAACTCATGGTGATCTTTCTTTGAGGACCTCAAAAGGTCCTCAGCCTTTTGAGGACCACTATGCACGGCTCTCATTTTGGTTTTGAGGGCAGCAGAGCAGTAGAATTTTTTTTTTTTTAACGGCTGGTCCCTCTGGCGGTTTTGGGTCCTCCCTTGTCATCTGTGCAGCCAAAGCTTTTGATACCACTAGTCAGCGATTTTGCAGAATGCATCTCCATTGCCTGATGTTTGTTCTGGTTCCGTTGAGGTCAGTGCACTTTTGACCAAAATCCCACAGAAGGGATGCTGTGTTCTCAGTGCATCCCGGCCATGGACATGTGACAGTAACGGGGTCATTAGTGTCACTGTCAACTTTCAGAGTCCAATTAGGGTTATAACTGAAGGGTTTCCCCACTGATCAGTGATGGGTTTTTCTTTCTAATCAGTCTCTCTCTTGGGAGAGATAAGTCCAGACTATGCAAATACAGTCTTTCCCGCGTGCTGTGCCTAGTGATTCAGTGACTGTGGGTGGCCTGCCTAGAGTTATTACTGTCACATGCAATGGTGACTTTGTCCTTTTCTCGTCTGTACTTCCACAAGCAGGAATGCTTCACCTTCTACTTGCTTATGCATTCAATTGCATGCCAGTTGGGACTCACGGCCATTTATTTTACTCCCTGGGTTAGACTATGGTGCTCTAATAGTTTGTTGTTCAAATTACACCAGTTTGACCCTGATTGGCTCTGCAGCCTCTTGACATGACCCTTTCTTTCTGAAGCCCTTCCTGATTCCCTGGCTGCAAAAAACGTCTCAGGCTCTCCACACATTCTCTGCCTTTCAAGCCCTGGCATCAACCACTCCTCCCTGAAAACCATCCTGTGCTGGAGCTTTTTTAGACATCATCATTGGTTTCTGTCATTACCTTCTGTAGGAAATCCTGACCACCAAAGGGCAAGGAGTTGGCTGCTGGGATCCAGCCACAATCCACACACCACCTAGAGCAGCTCCCACATGGCCTAGCAGCTCCCAGAGTACTTAATAAGATCAGCCACTCCCATCTCCTTTAGTGGCTTTTGATCACTCAGCAAGAAGTTCTGGAGAATGGCCAGAGAAAGGACCATGAGGCAATTCCAGCTCCTGCCAGCCTGTGGAGCCTGGAGCTAGGAGTCAGACCTCTGTCCTCATTTTTCTAAAATTAGCTCTTAAGGAAACAGGATCCAGGACAAGGCAAGCCACTCACACAGCTGAGTGCAGTGCAGGGGGCCAGAAGACAGGACATCCATCTCAGCAGTGGCACTAGTGGACACAAATGTGTAAGGATTTGTCAGCATGTATTTACCAAATACATGCACAAATAACTGAGGGCCAGATAGGGAAGCGCTCAGCAGGCTGGGGACAATAAATGCTGGAGCGGGCTGGCTGCGTGTTTAAGCTAAGCACCTGAAAACAGCAGCTCGTGTTTTATCGGTTGGCAAAACACTCTAAGCAGGTGAGTGAGCTTTCCTCAGATTGGTCTGAACCCTTCCCTCCGATTGCTGTTACTGCGTTGCTGACACTAGGAGATGTTCTGCCGGAGTCACAAAAATTCCTGAAGTGTGGCATAGCAAAGTGTGAATAAATTCATATTGTATGAGAAAAAGCCATAGGTTTCAGGATTTTATAAAATCATCCAGTGCTCCTCCGAGTCACTCTGGAGTACAAGAACTCGGGGGCCTATGGAGACTCGGGGTTACCTTTGGAAGCTTGTGGGAAATCAGGGGGTTACCTTTAGAAGCTTATAGGAAATCAGGGGGTTACCTCTGGAAGCCTGTGGGAAATCGGGGCGGGGGGGGGTTACCTCTGGAAGCTTATGGAAAATCAGGCTTTGAAGGTGCAGCCTGCTCTACTGTCCACTGAGCTTCTTGGATCCTCATCTGTTTAACATGACACTAATACAGTCCTGCCACACACTCCTTTACTAAGTGGAGACACCATAAGTAGCAGCCCGTGGGACAGATGAAACCCCTCTCCCTCTGCCTGAACAAGCTTTGCACTTTTTCTTGTGAATGCTAGGCAAGTGCTCTCCCACTGAGCCACACCCCAGCCCATTTGTTTCCAAAGCAATGTGATCTTGAGGAACTTCTACCCTACCAGCTCAGACCCAGTGGGATGGTATCACTTTTGTTTGGCCTGGTTCTTGCCAAGGGGAGCTCCTCCTGGCCAGCTCTTCACCTTCAGTGAGCACACCTTCCCTGATGGTTCTACAGACAGAGAGGCAGGGACTCGTCAAGCTTGACCTAAGGGGGACGGACGGGAAGGGCCCACAGGGGAGTGAGGGAGGCTTGTGGGGTGGAAAAGAGTTGCAGAGGGGAGAGGCTGCTGCCTTTGAGGAACCGAAAGAGCCGCAGGCTGTGCCGGTGGGCAAGCGCTGAGGAGGTGGGGCTCCTCAGTGGGTACTGCTGCAAGAGGCTGGGGCAAGGGAAGGTACTCGGATGTCTTTCAAGGGAGTGGAAGCCTGCGTGGGCTTCGGACCTGGCTGGTTTAGGACGTAAAGGTGATAATCTAGTGTTGGTGCGGCCACTGCCATGCAGGAGGTGTCCAGAGAGGGATGCTGCCACAGCTGCTGCTGTCCCTGCTGCTGCCACCACTGTCACCTCTGCTTCTGCTGCCTCTGTCTAATGCTACTCTCTCCTGCCGCTGTTTCTGCTGTCTGTCGCTGGCATTCCTGAGGGCGTTCCTGAGGCTGCCTGCTGGTCCTAGCTTCCTGCTGTGGCGTCTGCCCTCTGATGCAATGGCCACTGCCCACCAGCTCGCTGTCCTCGGCACTAATCTCTACTCAAGAAACTCTAAGAAAAGTCCTTTATCTGGGATCCTGTTGCATGTCTGAAGACTAGATCCTAGACAGCCCTTAACTCTGCCGGTAATTTACAGGGAAGGTGCTTCGACCCAGGCAAGGGGACCTTGTCTCCTGGCCTTAGGAAGCCCCACTTTGGAGGCCTCAAGTGACTAGAAGGCAGTGGCTCCATATAAGCCTTTGTTACCTCCAGCACATCAGCCTGGGCTTCATGGAAAGTTGGTTTTGGCCCCAAGTCTTCACTTCCTTAGCAAGCAGGTGCCAAATATTCGTGCCATGCCAGGACCAGCCCCTCAGAGCTTGCATCTGAGTGAGTGGAGGTGTCTCTATCTGTACATCTGTTTATCCCTGTTGTAATGTTAAGTATTAAAATGTAAACTGAAGTAATCCTTAGCCTAGACAGAGACAGTGGCCTCGCATGGGCACCTGTGAGGTATCATGTGTCCCAAGAGAAGGTTCTATAGGGAGATGGCCTCTAAAGGCCTGCAGGTGGCTGTGGAGTCTTCCCCAGGGACAAAAATGGCTCACTGTAAGTATCCTCCTTCAGTGGAGCTGTGGGGGTCCAGTTTTAAGCAAACAATCCCCAAATGAACTATTCAAGCCAAGAGAAATCAATCCTTATGTTTGAAATGCTCAAAATAACTGTTTGATATTGACTCTCTCACAGGATGGGGGTTGGAGCTTAACTCGCCACACACACACACATGCGCACATACACACACACACACACACATACATACACATACATACATGCACACAGACACATGCACGCATACACACACATACATACATGCACACACACACGCACACAGATACATGCACGCACACACACACATACACACATGCACACACACTACAGTCTGCTGTCTGTAGAGGTTCAGAGCCCATGGACTTAGGAAAGCCCCACATTCACTGCGTGAATGATCTGTTCAATAGCATTTACAGCAGGCATCTTTTGGGAGGTTGGCACTGAGAAGGAAGACACCATCCCTACCTTCCAACACTGAGTTCTCCCGCCCCCTTCAGCATGCTAATGTACCATACAAGAAGAGTTTCATTGCTTCTGCACAGATGAAGGTCTGTGGGGCAACAAAGAATGCATCTGGGGATGACAGAGGGTTCTGAACAGCTCAGCCCTGGGGAAGAGGTTTGGTTCCCAACACATACATGATGGCTCAAACTGTCCATAACTCCAATCTCAGGGGATCTGATTCCCTCTCCTGGTCTCTAAGGAAACCAGGTATACATGTGGTATGCATACACACATGGAGGTAAAACACTCTACACATTTTTTTGAAAAAATCCAGTAGAGCTTGAGAACCCAGATGGCAGACAGTGTGGGCCCCCAGCTGCTCTATTGACTTTCTGGAGACAAGACAGCACCCAGAACTCCTCAGCCGCTCCTCTGAGATGTCCCGGGACCCCTTCCATGGGCAGGCGAACCACAAGTGCCTGCGCTGTGATGCAGGATCTCATGGGCAGCTTCTGCATCAAGGCTCTAGTAGAGTCCTTGCTCTGTCATATTTAACTAAGTGACCCTGAGCAGGTTTCCTGTTGGCTGGAGAGTAGACATAACTGAAGAACCAGACTGGATGATTTAAGGACCGAAGTCCTCAGCCTGCAGTGGGCAGGAAGAAGTGGGAAGAGGCAGTGTCTTCCTGTCTTCCTCCGTGGTCATGCCCTCCTTCTGATGAGATGAAAAGGAGACCAGTCTCTTTCCCTTTCCAGAGATAAGGAGAACATCTCCCAGGACAGGGACAAGAGTTCAAAAACTGCCCTCTGAATGCTCTGTGCAGTGGTCACTCCAGCTAATTGGCATACATGGCGTCTCGCTAACCTACTATTTTTAAGTCTACAGTACATTAACTATAGTCACATGATATGTGATGAATCTCTTGAACTCCGTGGTGTGTACATATTTCAAAACATCTCAAACACAATATTTTGGTCAAATTAAAAACAAACAAACAAGTGAAATCATAGGTTAAAGTGTGCTGAAGGAGAGATACGTTTATAAACACAGGACAGTGTATCCTCTTACTTGGCAGCTTGGGAAGCAGCTTCAGCCAAGGGCTGGAGCCAGATGGGAGTGTGCCAATTTTGAATGATGCCTGCTCCCCCACCCCAGTTGTACTTTAGGTCAATGTAGGCCTCTTCCAAAGCTGGGAAAAACATTTCCTGAGTGCTAGAGTCGCACCTAAAAATAATAGTAACCCAAACCCTCTTATCTTCAAAATCAAATGTCTCTAGAGAAGAAAGACACCCTGGAAGGAAGGTTAAGAAGCAGAATACATGGCTGGCTTCATCTATGAATTTGGGTGAGGTCAGGGGACAGGAACCAGGCTTTGGGGGGACGGTTTAAAGGTAATCGTCTTCCTATAGGGCTGAGGTGGGTTCCTGCTCAGAGATCCATTTAGTCTCCATTGGCAGTAAAGGCTTCCAAGGACACAGGCTGCCCCTATCAGTCACAGAGGGACAGAGTTCTTGAGGGAATAGAGTAACTGCAGAGAACAGAGCCTCCTTCATGGGGCTCTCAGAGATTCACCCACCCACAGACTCTGGAGGGAGAAGAGAGGCGCTGAGGATTCTCAGACCGGCCCCGCCCACCAACACCTGTGGCCTGTCCTCACAATCAAAACGCAGATTCCTAGCAAAAGTATAGAAGGAAGGAGGGAGGAGGGAGCCAACTTGCATTTTTGTTTTTCAAAGGGAGGCTGGAAGGGAGTGAGAATGAGCATGGAGAGGAGAGGGAGGGGACAAGCCTGTTGGGCTCTGTTGTCACACACTAATCACAGTCTCATCCTGTCCTGTGTTTCTGGAGGACAGTTAAATGTGCAGCTCTTGTCTGGAAAATGACCTGAAGGAGAAAATGCTATTTTCCCAAGAAGGGTGCAGGCCAGTGCCCACCCAAACAACAGTCCCCCCTTGACTCTTACTTCCTGTGTTGTGGTACATCTCTCTCTTTCCACTCGATGTAGGTACCAGATCAGGGACCAGCTGGCCCACCCACAAGCTGAAGAAGACACCATGCTACAGCCAACACCTGCTGGAAGAATCCGTGATGCTAGAAAAATGGCTCCAACCTCAAAGAGAGTACATATTGAGCAGACACTGGTTGTGAATCCACACAACCATTGTAATGACACAGAATTAGACATGTGGACACAGAATGCCAATGTGCACTGGTGAGTGAGAATGGCCTGCCATAGGACAGTGTCCGTTGATAGTATCCTGTGTGCACTTGTCCATCTGTATCCGTCTGTCCAAGCACTGCTTGGTAAGCTGCTGGGGGGAAGGCTGACAAGATGTTGAGGTTGCTTCTCTCTCAGGAAGGATGGAGAAAGTGCTTGCTTTCTTCTTGTGTTTTTTGTCATTTACACACATGCTGCTCAGACATTACACACCTGCTATTTTTAGATTTAGAAAAGGTGTTGATTTGAAGATGGAGGATTAGGTCATCACCCTCCTGTCCACTGTGCGGCCAGCCCAAGGAGGCCTGAAAGTTCCTAAAACCACAGCTGGAATGTTTTTCTATGTTTGATAGAATTATATATTTTAAGTTGCGTGTGTGTGTGTGTGTGTGTGTGTGTGTGTGTGTGTGTGTGTGTGTAGGTACACGAGTATAGGTGTCCTCAAATCCTCTTGAGCTGGAGTTACAGGCAGTTGTGAGTCACCTGACATGGGTCTTGGCAACAGAACTCAGGTCTTCTGCTTTTATCCACAGAGTCATATCTCCAGGCCAGAGTTACAGCTCCTTTTTTTCTGATTTTTAATGATGTGGATTATAATTTAATTTTTCAGCCTGGTCTATGGGGATGTACTTATGATTCAATATGTTTTACATGTATGTCAAATGTTCTTTTTAATAAGAATACTGCTTTTTTAGTTGTTTTAAAATCTTACATTTTAATGAAGGCTTTTCCCCCTGGCTTTTCTTTTTATTTATTCATCTCTCATACAATACATACCCACTGCAGGTTCCCTTCCCTCAACTCCTCCACATCTTTTTAAAATCAAGAGTTTCTTTTGTATTGCTTCTTCCTTTGGAGTTTGGATTTAGAGAAAAATTGTTTCAGTTCAGACTCTGTGTCTTCAGGCTGTGTAAGTAACTGGAGAAAGCTTTCTCAACGGAACACAGATGCAGTATGTGTGTGGCCAAGATGGACAGTGTGCATACTGCCTTCAGTTATGTAGGAATGTGTGTATGTACATGCATGTGTTAGCACAGGTAGCTGGTGTCTGCAGTGTGTGTGTGTGTGTGTGTGTGTGTGTGTGAAAGAGAGAGAGAGAGAGAGACAGACAGACAGACAGACAGAGAATCGCCCTCAGTTTACTTCCAGGATATGTTTTTTTTCTCTTTTTTTCCCTCTTTGTGGTGATGGGGTTAGAACTCAGGGCCTTGTATACATTAAGTAAATGGTCACCATTGAGTCAGACCCATTTCCAGCATTTGCTTCTGACATGGCTTATTATTGCTGTGGACAGGAGATGGGGATAAAGGTCATTCTGATCCATGCTCTCTTGCTTCTCTGCAGCACATTTACGTCCCGGCTGCCTGTGTTTTCTTGTCACCACTGAGCCTCTCAGGGATGAGGTAGAGCTGCCCACTGGAGCAAAAGAGGGGTCAAAGCGAGGAGAAGCTGCCCAGGGTAGCTGAAAAGGCTGCTGTTTACCCATCAGATTCCCAAAGGTCCCTGTCGTTCTGACTCACTCGCATCAGCCTCCTTTTACGTTAGTGAGCTCCAAACAGAGTACTTTGTTGCTAATTCATCATTGCATAAAGCCACAAAGAACTGGGAGATAGAATTCCACCTCTTGGCATCTCAGCCACCCTAGAGAGAAGATTGAAGCAGCCAGCAAGTCCCTGGTCTCAGATAAAAGAAATATTTTAATTCTGGCTGATTTCTTCTTGCTCACAGAGGGTTTTATGCTCTGCCAAATGCTTGGTGATAAGAGCTTTAGTTTTGTTTTCTTAGATCTGTTTTCTTTCCAACTCCACCCCTGTGCAGACTTTATCTTTTCTCATTGAGAATAACATGAATCCAAAATTCTCACTGTTCCATGTCATTTTGGGGTTTTATCTGTACCAACCAATACTTGCTATTTTTAATATTTTAATATTTTATTTTTAATAGTTTAATATTAAGATCAACCAGAAGACAGGAATTATTCATACCTCCCCCCACTTCCCCCTCTGGTGAAGAGTATATACAATAGAATAATATGTCAAGGGATTCTAGAACTTACCCAAATGGCTTAAAGAGATTCATTTCCCAAGCATCTGTGTTTTAGACACACATCAAAATCAGACAGAACATCAATGCAATGACACACAAATCCACTCAACGGGAATGTTAGCTCCCTCTACTTTATCCAGGGGAGGATCTCCGAACCCAGTGCTGCTCACATTTGGCCAGGGAGTTCTCAGCACTGCTCACTTTTGGCTGTTCTTTGTACTCCAGAAATTGGCAGCAACCTGGCCTCTGGGAGCATCCCCTAGCCCCGGTGTGACAAGCAAACACATCTCTACACATTGCCACATGTCCCCCCAGGGGGCAAGATCAGCCCCAGCAGGGAGTCACTGGTCCCACCCACTCATCATGAATCTTGAGTCAAGTAAAAAACAATCAGACTAGTCAAGGCAAAGGAAAGGCCTGCTGCTACAGGCCACAGCAGGGAAAATCTCGACAACCTCACACAGGAGACAGGAGCCTAGTCAGGGACACTGCACACCGTGTGCTGTGTGATTCCATGGCAGTGCAATGTCCTTAAAGGCAACCACGGGGACAGAGTTGGAGTTTGGCTGGGAAGGCAGGAGGATTGGAAACTAAGCGCAAGGGGGCAGGCCAGTCTTGCTAGGTGGATGTGTTCAGAAATCAGACTCTGAAGATGGCCAAGCACCTTGGCAGACTTTCTGCAGTCACTGAATTTACACTTTAAATGGGTGAGGTTTCTGGTATTTAAAATCCTACTAACCAGTTTTTCTCTTTTAAGTGAGAAAAACAGGAGGTTGACCACAGAAGGAGAGGATCAAAACAGGGACATCCTTCATGATGAACTGTCTCTGTTAACCGGGGGTCAGATTCCCTGTGTTTCTGTCGGCCCCAAAGACGGTTAAAAGCAGCTCACAATATTTTTGTTGGTCCGACAGCTGCAGTCTGTTAGCACCTGATGCAGCCCAACGGGCTGTTTAATTAGCGCTGGCCTGCATCTTTCTATGGAAAATAGTGTGTATGCATGGCCACTCATGTTCAACACGGCCAGGAAGGTTGCAAGCCACCAGCAGGGGTGTGTCTTACACAGTCCATGTTCTCTGTTAGGATATGAATTAACTCAAACCAGTGAGCCAGTCTATCCGGTGCGACATGATATCTGAAGAGGAAAAAGGGTTAGAAGCCATGCAGAATTCCCCATTGCCCATTCAAACCTCGCCATAGCCAGACAAAACCAAAACCAAACCCCAAACATTGTTGTTTTCTCTTTCTCTGTCCTTTGGTTTAAATGGCAGCTGCTGTCATTATTCAAAGAAACTCTGGGGACTCTCCCTATAAACGGTGCAGCACAGGTCGTCTTGGAGAATGTTAGCTGTTGTCAAAATTATTATAAAAACATTCAAGATATGTGAGTGATAGCTGGGATGCTAGAAGTGTGTGTGTGTGTGTGTGTGTGTGTGTGTGTGTGTGTGTGTGTTTCTCCTGGGAGGCCTTCTCCTAGCCTCCTTATAGACACTAACTTGATTGAAGACACACAAGAGGGAAGTTCCCCATAAGAGGGAACACTAAGTATTTTTAGCATATTCCGCCTGATCCCTAAACAAAGTGAGAAATGAGTTAGCAATTGGGGCTTAGGGTTTTTTTTTTCCCCCAAGACCTCACTTTGGTAAACTTTAAGGTTAAAAAAAAAAAGGTAACCAAGGAAAATTCATTTCATCCCTTTAGTTGGAAGCTATTGTGGACATTGAAGAAAAGAGTAAGTCAGAAAGCTCTAACAGTCACACAAAGAAAGACACTTTCTTCTTTTGCTGTCTATCTGATATGTTACTAAGACTGAGGAAGGCGGGCCCCACTCCTTGGCTCTGCAAACTGAGGCCCACAGCTCTGGGTCTGTTTGAGGAGGAGGAGGCAGCCAGAGAGGCACAGAGCCCACCTAGTGCCTGCACCACTTCAGAAAAAGCCGATGCAGTAAGAGACATTTCTGATTAGGCCTGATTAGGAAATCTAGAGTTAGAGGAGGACATCGGCTAAGTCACCAGATCTCATCAGCTTCCTGGGAAAATGCCATGAAGGTGTTCTTTCTTATTTTCATTGGTCAGCAGCTGCTATGCGTTCTGGTGGAAGATCTACCTCAACTCCCCTCCCATATCTCTTCCCCCAAACCCATCCCTTCAAAGCCTGCCAAACACAGCTCCTCCC
>CABHPH010127336.1:6030-19268 GCA_902168325.1 Peromyscus nudipes
CACACACAGACAGAGACAGAGAGACAGAGACAGAGAGACAGAGAGACAGAGAGAGAGGGAGGGAGGGAGGATGCTGTGGGATATCTTTCTGTATGCTGTGAATATGTGGGGCTCCCATTGGATACTAAATAAAGCTGTTTTGGCCTATGGCAAGAAAGTTTACAGCCAGGCGGGAAATCCAAGCAGAGATACAGAGGGAAGAAGGATGGAGGAGAGAGAGAGAAAGAGAGAGAGAGAGAGAGAGAGAGAGAGAGAAGCCACTGCCCAAGAAACAACAAGATGCCAGCATACCAGTAATGCCACAGCCACGTGGCAACATATAGATTAATAGAAATGGGTTAATTTAAGATGAAAGAGCTAGCTAGCAAGAAGCTGAAGCCATAGGTCATACAGTTTGCAATTAATATAAGCCTCTGAGTGATTATTTTATAAGTGGCTGTGGGACCGTGGGGCTGGGTGGGACCAAGAAACTTCAGGATACAGACGGGAGGGAGAGATATAGATATAGATAGATAGATAGATAGATAGATAGATAGATAGATAGATAGATAGATGATAGATAGATAGATTTACAAAAAAACCAAAACCAAGAAACCTCTGTGCAGCAGAAGCAGGCCTTGAACTCCTATTTCTGCTGCCTCAGCCTCCCCGACTGCTGGGTTGTGGGTGTGTGCTGCCGTACCTAACTAACACAACATTCTTTTTGTTGTTGTACCTAACTAACACAACATTCTTTTGTTGTTGTTGCCGAGATAAGATCTTATGCAGCCGAGGAGGGTCCTGAATGTTATACACATCCAGGAATGACCTTAAACTTCTGATCCTCCTGCCTCCACCTCCCAGTGCAGGGCTTACAGGCATGCACCACCACACCTGGTGCTGGGGATGGAACCCAGGGTCTCATGCATGCTAGACAAGCACTCTATGAACCTAGCCCAGACCTCTAGTGTGGGTTCTTCATAGTCAAAGTCTGTCTGCGCTCTGTGCCTCCCTTATTCGCACGTAATGTGCTCTGGTCACTGGTCACTGGTCGTCACTCACGCATCCGGTGGTGGTGCCATTCCCCCCCCCCACTGCGCTGTGAAGAGTTCAAGGACACACTTGCTGTTTCTTGGTGTAACATTATGATAAGCAGAGAAAGCTCAAGGTACGTTTACTCTCCATTCCTGTCGCTGCACAGAGAAGCAAAGGTGCAATGTCCAGTTTTGGATTGTTTTCTTGGAATTTTGTTCCAATAATACTTGAAAATCTTTTAATTGAATTTAACTTTTGTTTTCTGTGTACGGGGTTTGCCTGCAGTTTGTCTGTGTACCACATGAATACGGTACCCGAGGAGGCCAGAAGAGGGCATCGGATCCCCTGGAGCTGGACTCACAGACGGCTGCGAGGGGCCGTGTGGGTGCTGGGAACTGAATCCAGGTCCTCTGGAAGAGCAGCCAGAGCTCTTCGCCAATATTTGAATTTTATTTTTCTTTAGAGACCCACTATGTAGCCCTGGTTGTCCTGGAACTAGATTTGTAGACCAGGCTAGCCTGGAACTCACAGATCTGCCTGTTTCTGTCTCCTGAGTGCTGGGATTAAAGGTGTGCACCCCTATGCCAGGCCAGTATTTCAAAATCTTTAAGGAAAAGATAAAGCTTTGTGTTTTTTTAAAAATTTATTTGTTTCTTATTTATTTATTCTGTGGCAATATTATTTCCTTTTTTTCCTTTATTTTTAGAGAAAGAATTCTGAAGTAGTGTAATAGGAAAGAGAATGTGTTTATTAACAAGTTAGAACTTATTCACAATTAACATAATTTAAAAAATTATGGTAGGCATAGTGGCCCACGACTATAATCCCAGCACTTTAGAGGTAGAGGCAGGAGGATCAGGAGTTCAAGGTCATCCCCGATTGCCGTCATCCAAAGTCTGTCTCAAGAAACTCAAACCAACCAACAAACCAACCAACCAAACAAATAAATCCCAAATTCCTGGGTTATTTAAAGTATTTTTTGTTGTGTGGTGTTATAACTAAGTTGTTTCAAACTTAGTTTAAAGTTTGTTTACGTGTGTGTGTGTGTGTGTGTGTGTGTGTGTGTGTAGGTGTGTGAGGTGGGGAGGTCAGAGGACAGTTTGAAACAGTGGGTTCTCTCCTTTCACTATGTGGGTTCTGTGGCTCAAACTCGGGTTTTCAAGCTTGACAGGAAGTGCCTTTACTGGTGAATCACCGAGATAACCCTGTAGTCTAAAGTGTAGATTTTAAATATGGTCTAACCTTGGCTGGGTGTAGTGTCTCCAGCACTCAGTAGGAAGAGGCAGACACAGGTAAGGCAGCTCATTGTGAGTTCCAGGGCCAGCCAGGACTACCTAGTGAGATCCTGGATAAACAAACAAATGCTGTATTTACAAATATATGTGTACATATATCATCTCCCTTATCAAAGAAACTGTGTCTATAAAATAGTAAGGTAAATGTTTCTGGAAATACAATAAGGTATGTGCCACAGTTTGAACCTGGAATATTCCCCACATGCTCATGTTAATAACACTTGGTCCCTGCTGTGGTGTGTTTTGAAGGCTGCAGAGGTGGGGCCTGGCTGAGGGAAACAGGTCACGGAGGTGGGGCTTCAGGGTTGGATCACTCCTGGTTCTGGCCTTCCGATTTCGTGTGGGAACCAGGGGAGAACAGCTGTCTCCGCTCCTACCCCTGCAGACAGAGCTGTTCCCCCACCATGCCCTCCCTGTGGTGAGGGACTAAATCCCCTGAAACTGAGAAGAATACACTTTTCCTCCCGTCAAGACTGAACGTTTGTTCCTACAGGGGCATTTAAATAGCTAAGTGTAAAGAATATGAGGTCACCGGGCACCCAGTCACCGCCAGTGTCAACATTTGGTTGTGAACCCATCTAGTCTTTTTCTCCTCTCAATTTAATTGAGAGGTCCAATCCCCAGAATGCACGTGGTGGGAGGAAGGATGGAATCCACTCCTCCAAACTGTCCTCTCACCCCATAAGTGAGCCGTGGCTCATGCACACCCACACACCCTCATGTACTCTCCACACATGCACACATCTTCCCACACACAAATAAATAAAATTAAATAAGTAAACTAGATTTAAGTTAGGGACAATTTAGTTACCACACACACACACACACACACACACTATCAGAAGGAATCATATTGGCTTCCATTTGTGGAGTAAGTGACCGTTTCTTCATGGAGCATGAGCAGTTTAAGTGCTGAGCAGTGGGAACGGGGCAGCAGTGGTTATGACTGACACCCTGCTGCTTGAGGGATGATCACAGCCGTTCCAGAAAAACGTCTTTCAGATCCCAAATGTTAACCTGTTTGTCATACAGAACACACATCCACATGAGGAGGCCAGCTCCTCCCAGTTTTTAAAGGTTCTGAGGAAGAAAGCAGATTCACAGACACACTCAAAGCCAGCTGTGGAACTGTAATGACAGCAGTGGTCTAAGGTGGTGGGTGGGACAGTCACACAGGGAAGGTCTGTCCTGTGCAGCGGGCTGTCTCACTGGGAGCCTCTGTGTCTGCAATGACTCAACCTCCTCACTTTCCCCAACCACGTAGAATCAAGACTTTCCTGCCTTGGGCACCCACACGCTATGCTGGCCCAGCCCACCTCTCTTCCTGCTGTCCACCCTCTAGTAAAGCAATGTAAGTGGAGGCCACTCCCTGCACACCCATGTGCATGACTGCATGGGGTGTGCAAAGTGTGGGGGAGTGCATTGAGATCATGTTCAAAAGGCAGTGTGAAATAGAAACTTGAGCCGGGGATGTGGCTCAGTTGGTAGAGTGCTTGCCTGGCATATGTGAGGGCCTGGGCTCCATCCCCAGAACTGCAGAAACCAAGTATGATAGCTTTAACCTGCAAGCCCAGCACTTGGCAGGTGAAGGCAGGGTCTGCCAGAGCTCCAGCTCATCTGTGACTACATATGGAGTTCAAGGTCAGCCTGTGGTTCTTGGGAATTTGTCTCAGAAAGAAAGGAAGGCAAGAAGGAAGGAAAGAAGGAAGGAAAGAAGGAAGGAAGGTACTTTTTTGGAATTCAAAATTCTCTTAAATTTTGAACTTGGTAAGAATAGTCCCAGAAGCCGGGCAGCAGTGGCACACGCCTTTAATCCCAGCACTTGGGAGGCAGAGCCAGGTGGATCTCTGTGAGTTCGAGGCCAGCCTGGTCTACAGAGCGAGATCCAAGACAGGCACCAAAACTACACAGAGAAACCTTGTCTTGAAAAAACCAAAAGGAAAAAAAAATCAGAAAAAAAGAATAGTCCCAGAATAAGAGTGATGGAGTAAGCTGCAATCCTGACCTCATCTGTAAAATGTACTAAACGATAGTTACCTCATAGATTAGAGTTTGTGGAGTAAGACCAAAATACTCAAACTTCTTTTTGCTTTTCCCATTTCTGTGTGTGAGTGTGTGTCACACATGTCTGTGTGTCTTGCCTGTGTGTATACGCATGTTTGCAAGTTTGTGAACACACATAAGGTGTGGTTATACATGCCTGTGGGTACATGTACAGGTTGATTAAGCATTCTATATGGCTCTTCCTCCTCATTCAATGAGGTGGGATCTCTCAGTCAGGTCTAGAGCTCATCCATATGGTTATTCTTGCTAGCCAGCTTGTTTTGGGGAATCCCCCATCTCTATCTTCCCAGGATGGAATCATAGGCAGGCTATAGTGCCCTCCTGGCATTTATGTGGGCCCTGGGGATCTGAACTCAGATCCTTGGCATGTCTAGCACAACTTGGTCCTGGAAACCTGACTTGGGTGATGAGAGAATGAAAAAAAGACAGACACACATCCAGAAAGACTGGGTTCAGGTGGGCCGTGCTGGCTCTGATGGAGCAGCACCCCCCCCACCTTTGCAGCAAGTGAACCTCAGCACACCGCCTCAGGGCCTTTACTATGGACAGCACAGGGAGGCGGGGTTAACTAGTGAGGTGGGAGCTCTCTGCAGTTTCAGGCTGTAAACATCTGAGGAAGGAGCTTAGGTCATACTTTCAGGATACTGTCAACATTTGAACAAGGACCAGAGGAAGGCTTTGACAGTTCCCATGAGTCTGAGGCATTGGCCCCTGTCGACAGCACCCATTCATTGAAGGCTTCATGGGCTCCTTACATAGTCACCCAAGGTTGACTCGGCTCCCTGCAGGTTCCCATGCAAGTGCTTTATCCACTGAATCATTTTCCTTAGCTTCATGCAAACTTTTCTTAAACCCTGTGTCTTATTTGTTTTTCTATTGCTGTGACAGAACACCATGACCAAGGCAGCTTACTGGAGAATTTAGCTGGGCTCACTGTTTCAGGGGGTTGGAGAACAGTGGCAGAGAAAAGGCGTGGTAGCAGGGCCAGCCGAGAGCTCACATCTGTCTGAAAGCAGGAGGCAGAAAACACACTAGGATGGTGTCAGTCTTTTGAAACCTCAACCCCGCCCCCAGTGACACTCATCCTTCCACAAGGCCACACCCCCTAATCCTCCCAAAACAGTTCCACCAACTGGGGACCATTCAAGCACATGAGCCTATAGGGGCTGTTCTCATTTAAACCCTGTTCTCTGTTCTTCATTTGGTTTCTGGGAGAAAAGTCAGATGGAGCTGGTTTTAGAGGAAATTACTGCATTCTGAAACAAAGCAAAATTTATATATATATGTATTATATATAGATTATATATAAGCAAATATATTTCTGTGTCTACATGACTCCCCTGCCCCAAACCCAAAGCAGGAGGCCATGCTGGATGAACCCCATCTTCTGCCCCAGCTGAGGATTAACTTTAGGGTTTTTTTCTTTTCTTCAGTGTGACCTCAGAGCTCTTGTTGGTGGCCCTGCACAACTGGACTCTGAGTGATTTTCTCAGTGAGGGAATCACTGGCTCTGAACGGCTGATGCCAGGATCCTGATTCACAGCTTCTTGCGTGGGGTCTGACTTCCCCAGGAGGCCCCCATGGACCGCCTCTTCTTCCTGCCATCTGACTATGGAATGTGCCACGCAGCCCCCTCCACCCCCAGGGCCCAAGAGAGGAAAGCTGGACTCAGCTAAGCCAAGTCCTGCAACCTGGCAGGGTGAGATGCACGCTCACACACAGGTTGGGATGTTTGCTGTGGTCCTCTTGTGAATGTCATTGGAGCCCCTCATTTCTGTGGTAACAGGGTGAGGTCAGGACAGACCTGCTTCCAAGCTCTCCAAGGGCCCCCGGCCGCAGTCCCCAGTGTCCCTTCTGCTGAGCCTCATGCTTGCAGGGAAACCTCTGGCTCCTCCAAACCTTTCTAAGAAGGCCTTTGGGAACCCAACTTTAATATGCTATTATTATGATTAGTTGGGGTTCCATTTGCATATAACAAATTGCAAAGATTGTAATAAGTTTTATGAGTTTCACCGGAAGTTTAAATCCTCATAACCACGGGACCCTCCCAGCACAGCAGCAAATTCCCCGGCTGCTCTCCCATTGACACTCCGCCTGTCCTCACTTTTGGGCCCTTCACCATAGTCAGTTTGGATGGTTCTAGAAGATATAGAGTGGACAGCAGACAAAAGGCTCACTTTTTGGCCTGGTTTCTTTCAATACTGTAATATTGCTGAGACTCATTTTTTTTTTTTTTTTTTTGGTTTTTCGAGACAGGGTTTCTCTGTGTAGCTTTGCGCCTTTCCTGGAGCTCACTTGGTAGCCCAGGCTGGCCTCGAACTCACAGAGATCCGCCTGGCTCTGCCTCCCGAGTGCTGGGATTAAAGGCGTGCGCCACCAACGCCCGGCGAGACTCATTTTTGTTGTTGTTGGTTTTTTTTTTTTTTTTCAAGATAGGGTTTCTCTGTGTAGCCCTAGCTGTCCTGGAACTCACTCTATAGACCAGGCTGGCCTTGAACTCACAGAGATCCACTTGCCTCTGCCTCCCGAGTGCTGCGTTTAATGGGTTTAAAAACCACGTGACACAAACCCTGACTTTGTTTGTTTGTTTTCTTTTGTTTTTCGAGACAGGGTTTCTCTGTCTAGTTTGGGTACCTGTCCTAGATCTCACTCTGTAGACCAGGCTGGCCTTGAACTCACAGAGATCAGCCTGGCTCTGCCTCCCGAGTGCTCGGATTAAAGGTATGTACCCCCCCCCCCCCCCCCCCCCCCCCCCCGTTATTTAAACAGAATTAATTCGCTTTATTTTTCTAGTGTAAAAACCCTTATGTGGTCATGCATTGGTGGTGCATGTCTTTAATCCCAGCCTTTGGGAGGCAGAGGCATGTGGATTTCTGAGTTAGAGCCAGCCTGGTCTACAGAGTGAGTTCCAGGATGGTCTAGGTCACACAGAAACCCTGTCTTGACCCCCCCCCCCCACAAAAAAACCCCAAAACAAACAAACAAAAGTTTTATGTGGTAGCCACAGCTGGAGCCTGGGTCCTCTGACCCTCTGGTGTGGGTTTTCATAAGATGCCCAGTGAATTCCTGATAAAGAGACTTGGTGAACACAGTCTCTTTCCAGAGGTTGGGGTCAGGTAACTGTAGGTCTTGGAAATGGCATCAAAGGTGGCCTTGGCAAAGTTGCCCAGGGTGGCAGTGCAGCCCCTGGCTGATGTGTAGCAGTCATCAATACCAGTCATCAGCAGCAGCTTCTTGGGCACAGGAGCAGAGACGATGCCAGTGTCTCTAGGGGTGGGAATGAGACACACTAGCACAGAGTCACCTTGCAAGGAACAGTATGGGACTTGACAATCTTGTTCCCCCAGTGGCCTCTCCACATAGGGAGGATGGAGAGCTTGGCCAGCATGATGGCCCCTCGGATGGCAGTGGCTACCGCCTTGGAGCACCTAATACCAATACCAACATGACCACTGTAGTCCCTAATGGTGACAAAAACCTTGAGCCTGGTCCTCTGGCCAGCCCAAGTACACTTCTGCACTGGCATGATCTTTAGAATCTCATCCTTTAGGGATGTGCCCAAGAAAAAGTCAATAATCTCGAATTCTTTAATGGACAGGGAGAACAGGAGAGCTCCAGGGACTTGATCTTCATGTCCCTGACCAGGTGGCCCAGTCTGGTAATGGGGATCCACTCCTTGTCTTTAGCTTTACCTCCATGAGCACCACAGCCTCGACCGTGGCCAAGGCCTAAGACTGTCCTTCTTGGCCTCCCACTCCTGGATCCCCGGGTCCTTCAGACTCTCCCACTGCACCAATGTCGACTACTGTTTGGTGTTTTCCCCGAGGAAGGAGGAGGAGGAAGAGGAGGAGGAGGAGGAGGTAGAAGAAGAAGAAGGAGAAGAAGGAAGAAGGAAGAAGGAAGAAGGAAGAAGAAGAAGAAGAAGAAGATTCATCTTTTAAAAAATGTATTCTTAGTGATCTCTCCCTCTCTCTCTCCCTCCTTCCCTCCCTCCCTCGATCCCTCCCTTCCTCCCTTCCTTCCACCTCATACTTGGTACTCCCTACCAGGCTGGTGTGCGTCTTCCTGTGAACAGGCAAGTGCTCTGAGGCTCAGCTTGTCCTGGTCACCAGGATGTGAGGTCCAGGACTTCATGCCAGCCTCTCCCATCATTTTCTCCTGGCTTCCGTCCCAGTGGCACAGGCTCCTGTTGGTTCTCTGGGTCACACATACTCCTGACACGTGCTTTGGTTTTTCCTGTGCTCTTCCAAAGTCCACACAACTGTCTCCTCACTTCCTCAGCTCCTGGCTGAGAGGCTACAACTTTTCCCAGACCTTTCTGAACCCCTAGGACTGAAAGAGCAGGCTTTTCCCCAATACACACACACTCTCTACCCCCACCCAGCCCCACTGGCTTATACTGTGTTTTCTCTGTGATGACCCAGCCTCCACTTGTGCCTTTAAGTGCTTCTGGAGATGTACTGCACTCCATACCTCCCATGCCCTACAGTAAACCATTCCGGTTTCCAGCTTACTCACAGGTGCATAGCCAAGGTCAGTCACAGATCTTCTTGTCTCCTTAAAGAGGAATCCTAATCCTTTATCCATCATCTCTCTTCTCCTTGTCCTAGCTTTCTGCAGTTACTTACCTAATTTCTCCCTTTGCACATTGGCCAATTCTGGACATTCTACACGATGACTAGGCCTTTGGCCTGACTTTGTCCAATTGCAGTAGTGTTCTCAAGTTTTAACTTTGTTAATGTGTGTTGATTATTCATCTTATTTATTTATTTATTTATTTATTTATTTATTTATTTATTTATTTATTGGTCTTTTTGAGACAGAGTGTTGTGTAGTCTGGGCTGGCCTCAAATTTGCTATGACAAGGTTGGCCTTTGTGCTAGTTAGGTTTTATATATATATATATATTTTTTTTTTTTATTTTTTTTTTTTTATTTTATTTTTTTTTTGTCGACTTAATGAGAGCTAATGTTGTCCAGGAAGAAGAAACCTTAAGTGAAGGGTTACCTCCATCTGATTGGCCTGTAGACAAACTTGTGAGACATTTTCTTGATTAATGATCTGTGTGGGCGGGTCCAGCCGACTGTGGGCGGTGCCACCCCTAAGTAGGTGGTCCTGTGGTGTATAAATGAGCAGGCTGTGAACACTCGATTACTATCTGAGCCTCAGGCCCAGCCCCTCGCTCATTCCTTCTCCCTTTGTACATCGGTCAATTCTGGACGTTCTGCATAAATGTGACAACACAATGACTGGGATTCGGTCTGGCTTTGCACAATGGATGTTGTGTGTCCAAGTGTTAACCTTCTTGTTCCCTCTGTGCATGGACAGCTTTGTGCACAGGCCACATTTTGCTTGTCCGTTCATCGTCACGGGCACTGGATGGTTTCCACCTTTTGACTCTTTACGGTAATGCTGCTGTGCCAACACCCACAAACCTTTCATGCTTTCACTTCTTGTTAGGGTATAGAGATGGGTGGAGTTACTAGGGGGTACAGTTTATTGGTTTTCTTTTTTCTATTGTTTTGAAATACCCAAGGCAGGCTAGTGTATGAAACACCCAAGGCAGGTTTATGCTATAAAGAAGTTTGTTTGGCTCATAGTTTTGAGAATTCAGGGGCATAGTTCTGGCATTGAATCAGCTCAGGTGGGGTCAAGTGCAGTATGGGGAAGAGGTCACATTGCCCAGTGGGAGCCAGAGAGAGGCTGGTATCTTCTGAGGGTGGCACACTGATGGGCTCCATTAGGGCTTGCTTCCTTCTACTATCACCCTGAGGACCAAGTACAGGACATCACAATGGCCAACGACTTCAAATGAAGACAGAAATAGCCCATCTACAGTGTATTTAGTTTTTCTGTCCTGTTGATGTTTAGTTTTTCTGAACAATAATACATGAAATAGGTTGAAAGCTATGAGGTCTTGTTTTATATAGATACAGTCACTCATAGGTGTCTGTTCAATTAGCTTTTACACAAATGCAATTATAGTGCGTATATGCTTCGGTGACTTGTGGAATGATACACCCTGGCTGCCTTTCATGCTGATGTCTTGGGCTGACTCATTCTTTATAAGTCTCTGTGCTATTCCACAGAAAGGACATCCCATAATTTATTTAACTAGTCTCCTATTATGAAGCATTCAGGTGGCTGTCCAGATTAGGGCCATAAAAAGCCATGCAAATAGATAAAGGAAGTCCCTCCCCACTGGTGAGGGAAGCTGAGGGGACAGCCTGCTAAGAGGTGGGATCAGAAGCCTACAGGCTGTTAGACAGGGGCCTCCTGCAGACCTTCAGGTTAACCCTGCATTGGCTGGTTCCTGTGAGGTGCCAGATGGTTCCAGGAATCAGCCAAGGCAGCCTGGGTGGCCTACAAAGGTTTAGTGGGCTGTTAGCAAACCAGTGTGCAAATCTCCCTGCACGTTGGCCACCAATATTATCCTTCTGGTCTCATTTATCCAATACTGGCTGGCCCTACTTCAGCGTATTCACCCATTTCCACCCTTGGAGTTCATGGCTGTGAACACTTTCAGTTTTAAAAAGCCTCTTGCCAAACTTTTCTTAGTGATTTTTGTTTTTATGGAGAATAAAAGCAATTGATGATATTTGTGTGGGTAACTCTCCATGTTACGGTTTTTGCACCTGATGTCCTGTGGTTTTCCCTGGAAGGCTGCAAGGCCCTTCCTTCACACACATTTTATAGGCTAGGAAAGAGATTCAGAGGCTCAAGGATAGTCCAAGTTCTCACGGCTGATCAGAAGATTCAAAGCCATTTCCATTGGCCCAGCAACCCTTCCTGTGTAGGTGGACTTTTCTGTCCCGCCAGCCAATTCCCAAATAACCATATAGAGACTTTTTTTTTTTTGGTTTTTCGAGACAGGGTTTTGTGGTGGTATTGTGTTCCCCAAAATATTGTGTATGCTAATAAACTTATCTGGGGTCAGAGAACAGGACAGCCACAATATTAAACATAGAGGTTAGGCAGTGGTAGCATACACCTTTAATCCTAGCATTCCAGAGACAGAAATCCCTCTGGATCTCTGTGAGTTCAAGGCCACATTGGAAACGGCCAGGCACGGTGATACACACCTTTAATCCCAGAAAGCCACACCTTTAATCCCAGGGAGTGGTGGTAGAAAGCAGAAAGGTATATAAAGCGTGAGGACCAGAAACTAGAGGCTTTTGCCCTGGAGAAGCCTTTGGCCTGGAGAAGCATTTTGGCCTGGTTAAGCATTCAGGCTTCTAGCAGCAGTTCAGCTGAGAGTCATTTGGATATGAGGACATAGAGGCTTCCAGTCTGAGGAAGCAAGACCAGCTGAGGATCTGGCAAGGTGAGATAGCTGTGGCTTGTTCTGTTTCTCTGACCATCCAGCATTTCACCCCAATACCTGGCCTCAGGTTTGATTTTATTAATAAGACTTTTAAGATTCATGCAACAGGGTTTCTCTGTGTAGCTTTGTGACTTTCCTGGAACTCACTCTGTAGACCAGGCTGGCCTCGAACTCACAGAGATCCGCCTGGCTCTGCCTCCCGAGTGCTGGGATTAAAGGCGTGCGCCACCACCGCCCGGCTAGAGACTTATTATTAATTATAAATACTTGGCCAATGGCTCAGGCTTGTTACTAGCTAGCTCTTACATTTTAAATTAATCCATATTTCTTATCTACCCTCTGCCTTTTTTTCAACACAGCAAGTTCATCTTGCTTCTCTCCAAGTTTCCTTGCAACTCCTGAGACTTCTCCCTCCTCCTCCTCCTTCTTTGAGCTCTCTTTTTGTCTGCAAATCCCACCTAACCTCTACCTGTCCAGCTATTGGCCAGTCAGCTCTTTTATTAACCGATGAGAATAATACATATTTACAGTGTACAAAGATTGTTCCACAGCATTCCTGGGTTCCTTTCTCAGTTCTAATGACTGCTTCAAGAGCCCACAGTCCCCCATGGCCAGGGCCCAGTACAGGCATGCATATGTTGCCACACATGCACTTGAAAGTAGTTGGGGACAAGAAGCTGCCATGGAAACCATCATGGCAGAAGGGCCGGACAGTGAAGTGAATGGAAATGTTTAGACTACCGTGGCCAAGAACAAGCAAGTAGGATTTGGTGGCACACACCTTTAATCCCAGTACTCAGAAGGCAGAGGCAGAAGGATATCTGTGAGTTCAAAGCCAGCCTTGTCTACATTGAGAGTTTCAGGTTAGCCAGGGCAACATGGAGAGAAGGTGTCTTAAGTAAATAAATACATGAAAATTTACAAAAGAATTTATGATACAGGGCTGGGGAGATGGCTCAGTGGGTATGAATTTGCTGTGTATGCAAGTGGACCTGAGCTTTGAACCCAAGCATCCACGTGAAAAAGCCAGCTGTGGTAGTGTGGACCTAAACCCCAGCATTGGGGTGAGAGACAGAGATGGACTTGCCAGGCAGAAGCCCTGCAGACAAACACAAGCTCAGGTTCAGGGAGAGACCCTGTCTCAAGGGAATGAGGTGAGGAGGGATGGAGAAAAAATACCTGCCATCTTTCTCTGGGTTCTGCACAGAGGCACCCCCCTCCCCCAACATGCACACTGGTCCCCAGAAGAACAAGTAACACATACAGGAAAGGGCACTTGTGACCTTCAGCCATACCTCCTAACGCTTTCCTGGGCCATTGGTTCTCCATCAGTAAACTGGGATCCATGATACTGTTGGTCAGCAAACTCGAAGGCCCCTCCTCTCTCCATCTTCCAAGTACTGGGGTTACAGAAGTGTGCCACTGGCTTGACTTTTTAATGTGGGACATAGTAGTGGCCAGTCCCTGATGGCTATGGCCTCTTACTTCTTTGGAAAACACTCAGAAACCCATATGATTTTTCTTTCTTTCTTTTTGTTAAC
>CABHPH010127337.1:0-10133 GCA_902168325.1 Peromyscus nudipes
AATTAATAACTATTATTATTATTATTATTATTTGAGAGAGGGACTTTCATTGAACCCGGGCCTCTCTGTTTTGTCTAATCTGCCTGACAGGGAGCCCAGAGATGCCCCTTCTCTAACCCTCCCAGCGCTAGGTTTACAGGTGTGCATCACCCTGGAAGGTTAATAGCTCTGGGTCTCACTTTGCCCCCTGAGCCATCTTGCCTGCCCTGGTAGCCTCTTTTCTGTTTTCAGTCTCTGATGGGTGGACTCACATTCTGTTGCATGTGTCAGAACTGCATCCTCCCTAGGGCTGCCCAGCACCAGACTGCTTCACTCCATCTCAGTTACACATCTGCCAGTGGGCATTTGGCTCATTTCTGCCTTTTGTCTAGAGGGAATAATGGACATTTGGTAAGTTCTGGCTTCCAGTTATTTTGAGGCTGTATCTAGGAATGGAATATCTGGGTCATATGGTAATTCTCCATTAATTTTGGGGCACTCCAAACCTTTCCCTGAGTAGTTGTATTACTTTACATTTCCATCCACAGTGGACTAGGTTCCAGCTTCTCTGCATCCTTGTCAGCACCTGTCAGTTTTCCTTCCCTCCTGCCTTAGGGTTTCCCATGACCATAGCAACTCTTATGAAGAAAAACATTTAATTGGGGTGGCTTGCTTACAGTTCAGAGGTTTGGTCCATTATCGTCATGGGACATGGTGGCATGCAGGCAGACATGGTGCTGGAGCTGGAACTGTGAGGCCTACATCTTGCAGGCAACAGGAAGTAGTCTGTAAGACTGAGTGAAACTTAAGAAAAAGAGACCTTCAAGCCTGTTCACCCAGTGACACACTTCCCCCAACATGGCCACACCTACTTCAACAAGGCCACACCTCCTGATAGTACCATTCCATATGAGCTTATGGGGGCCAATCACATCAAACTACCACACTCCCTTCCTCTTCCCCTTCCTCTTTCCTGTTCCGTTTCCAAACTTCATCCTGTCCCTCATCCTTCTCCCACCTCCTCTCCCTCCCTGCTCCAGTAGCTTCCTAGCCGGCAGTAGGCTGTGTGTGGCCATGTTTGTGAGGCTCCTGAGGAGGATGTAGGGTTGCTGAGGCGGGACTCTGCTCCATCCCATTCCTGTTTCAGTAGCATCAGTTTACCATATTCTTTCTGAGGTCAATTTCTCCACGTAAGTGCTGTACGGGGAAAGCCTTTAGACTCGTCACTTGCTCAGGTCACATTAGGAAACACTATCCCCAATCAGGAGGCCAGAGATGTCAGTCTGCATGAAGATGGCTTTGACACAGAAAGAGCTCACCAGATCCGGTGTGTGCCTCTAATGAACTGAAACTCTGGTCAAGTTAATGTTTGCCAGATTCACAGGAGGAACAGTGTCAGAAGGGAAAGTTTCTCTCTGTTTGGCTTACCATATGCCCTTCGTTGGTTTTTGATCTCCTTAAACTAAACACACATGACTGAGAACCACTGTTAATGTCAATATGACACTCTTGCAATACACTTCAGTTTTTTATCTGAATATTTAAAATGAGTCTCTGACTCAAAATTAGGTCATTGTTATTTGTTCTGTTTCTATAATGTGCTTTTGGCAGTTGAAGAATACACTCCTTAATTTCCATTTATTTACATTGTGTAATGTTAGCCATTGACAAGGATCTTCCAGATTGAGCCTTGTCCATCACAGAGTCAGGTCATGCTGAGGAGCCTCACTCGGGCAGGCCTGTGGACTAGACTCCTTTTTGCGGTCATGCCTCATTTGCACCCTGTGATAGGTCCACTTCAGGAGCCATCTCTCTCTCCTGGGAAGCACAAGCATCCACAGAGAGGATTACAGGAAAGTCACTTGGTGCTTAGAAGATGATAGAATGAGGATTTACTTCGTGTCTCAGCCACAGTCTGGCTCCTGGAGACTAGGGAGATGGCTCAGAAGGGAAAGAGCTTGCCCGACAAGTGTGAGGATCTGAGTTTGAGTCCCAGGAATATCCATAAGAAGCCAGGTGTGCTGGTACGCCCCTGAGATCCCAGTGCTAGGGAGGTGGAGGAAGCAGCCCCCTTGGAGCTTGCAGAAGAGCTACTCTTGCCCAGTCGGTGTGCTCTGGGTAAAGCCAAAGACTGTCGAAAAATAAATAAGGTGGAAAGAGGATGACAGTCACCTCTGACCTCCACATGCATACACATGTGCAACCTTCCAACACAGGCCTGCCCTACACACACACACACACACACACACACACACACACACACACACCACCTCTCTTTTGGTTGCACAAATGCACAGATGCACTTAATCCACAGTAAGTGAAAATGATGCTTCAACTAAGTCTTACTGGATGGCTAGTGCTTCTTAAAAGCAGATTTGTAGAGCGAGAGACTGGCCATGGCTGTATCTTCACTTCCTTCAGGCTGAGTGGTGGCAACCTTGAAGTTACTTGCCTGCCAAAGTCAAGAAGCTGTTGAAGTGGTGCCACGTGACAGGTACCCCAGATTTCACTTTCTTCCCAGTTCTCCTTATCCCACTTCCTTCCCCCCCCCCCCCCCCCCCGTTACATGGTCAGATGAATTCCTTTAGCTTTTAAAATAAAATAGGAGCTCTCAATTTTAACCCTGAGAAAATCTCCAGACAAGCCCGGTGCACTCATTAGGCCCTCTCTGGTCTGTTCTCTCTGCAACAGCCCCATGGCATCTCTGATGCTTAGACCACATTGTCCTACAAAACATGCATTACCAATTTAGTTTGTACCTTGGAAGCAAAGGTCCTCAGTGAGTTTTGGAATGTCTGGCCATTATGAATGTTTTCTAGGGCAGCTTTTCCCAGACAAATGCTGTGTCTGACCAGTCAGCCCACCCCCTCTGTCCTCCTTCTTGACCCCCCTCTAGAGGTGATGGTGAGAGGACCCAGAGCTTCCCTCTTACTAAGGCATGGGCTGTTTGCACTGCTTGTTCTGTTTTTGAGACAGAGTCTCCTCTAACTCCTTGTTGGCCTCAAACTCACTATGTAGTCAAGGATGATATTGAACTTCTGATCTGCCTGTCTCTATAACCCCTCCCCCATATTCTGGGATTATAAGTGTGTATCTCCATACCCAGCATATATGGTGGTGGGGGCTGAACCTAGGGCCTTGTGCATACTAGATAAGCATGCTACCAATGGAATGTTCAAAGTGCAAGCAGGCTTAAGGGTCTTTATGCTCCACATAATTCATACATCCATGGTAACCTTGACACATAGGACCTTCTATCTGCCTCCTATTGGAGGCATTCACTGAATGAGAAGTTAACACTGAAGCAGCTTGGGACAAGGACAGCTAAGACAGGGTAGGAGGAGGAAGTAATTTAGGAGTGAGTAAGGATTTTGCTGTTCCCTGCAAAGTTTAGAGGGCAGTGAGAGCTTGATTCTTAGGAAACTATTTGAAGTAAGAATTTTCTTGAAGTGTATTATAGAAATATTTTAGCTAGTGGCAATGTACTGGTATTGGTGTGATGGTATAGATAGAGATGACAGTTAGAAAAGACACAGTGTTTTTCCAAAGGGGCTGGATACTTACGTGTTAATAATGTTCATCCAGATATGGAGAAGGTTAAAAAAGAAAGTGGAAGACTCAAATGTTGCAACAATTAAGTAGGAAATCAAAATGCTTGTTTACTCCCAAAACATCATCTTCATAATAAATTATGACGAGGGGTAATGCCCTGTCATTCAATTCCTTTAGTAAGTGATCATGCCAATAATTTCAGTAAATAAAATGTGCCTTTGTGCCAGGAGTCAGGGAGTGAGCATATTAATGTGGGTCTCCCCATTGCTGCTTTATTCCCCATCTCTGGAGAATTTCCAGTCAAGATGCCTTTGGCAGAAGCAATGTGGAAGGGACACTTGACTCAAGTCTTGGAGGCGCTCAGCATCGCCCTTTGATTGCCTCAGCACTGCCTGCACGTTCAGCTACACACTCCCCTCCTCCTGCAGGACCGTGCAGTGAAGGCATGCATGCTGGGTGTGGCAGATAGCATACTGCAACCCAAGAGGACCCTTTCCACCACAGCAGTCTCAACTCTGAAGGGCTGTTCACTGCAAGAGCTCTCCAGTTGTTAACCTTGAGGATAATTCCCACTCACAGTCAGCTTTATTTTTGGTCAATGTCAAGCATGCTTTTTCAGTTGGTTTTTGTTTGTTGGTTGGTTGGTTGGTTTGTTTTTATGTGCATTTTTATAGTGCATTGTATTATGACCAAAGAAATTCATAAAGAAAACAGTTCATTATCCCTTATTCTTTATTATGGCATACCTATATCTCCAACATCTGTATTTCTGTAGATACATGAATATTTATGTGAATATACATAAACATTTTTGCCATGTATCCTTTGTACCCATAACCTGAATAAGCCATGGTGACACCAGCTCTAATATCTTTTTTGTTCCCAAAATCCTGTTGAGGCAAAATAGAAAGGCAGAGAAAATGAAGGGAAAAGGGAAAGGGGAAAAAGGCCCTCACTAGAGTCTTGTTGAAGTCTCTTGCCAGCCAAGAGTCAAGAAACCCAGCACAATTTAAAAAATTTGCCATAGACCTTGCCTACATAGAGACAATAATACTCCTTTTGTATTAAGATATTTTAAATGAGGACATTAAAATAGCAATGAAGCTTGCTTAAGGCCTAAGCATATATGACCTTACTCTTTTCCCAGATATAAACCTGAAATTTTTGGAGAATCTCACAAACAAGACTAGACACTTTTCTTTAGAATAAAAAGCAATTTGTGCAACCCCTGTGACCTCTGCAACCTTGTGACCTTGGATATTTCAGTTTCGACTGTAATCCTATCTAATGCACAGGCATCACCTTCCTACCAAAAAGAAAATGTCCCTTAGCAACAGTCTGAGATGTGACTTCAGAAGCCACCAAAGTCATATAGAAGGCTGTTATAAAGACATATAAAGTGCTTTCTCGGGAGAAGCCTACACCATGCACAGGTCTCTCCACCTTCCCATGAATGCCTCTTTATCAACCCCCTCAGGTTAAATCCGTGTAAAAATCTCAGCCAACACCAACCTTGCTTCACACTCGTTCATCCTAAAATTCCTTTCTGCACCAGAGTCAAGAATCCTGACTTCACCTGAGTTGAGGTCTCTCAAACAACCCTCCAGGCTGCAGCGGGTGGCAGCAAGGACAGCGTCTACTTCTCTCATCCCACTGCCTGTGTGCCAACAGTGGGCTTGGTATTGAAAGTGAAGCAGGCTGTGGAACAGGCAAACCTAGTATGAATCCTGGCTACACTTTGTAGGTGGATGACCTTAGACAAGAACCTCCTTTGAATGTTAGTCTTTCCATCTATCTCCCTGAGGGTTTTCCCTGCCTCCATTTCTCTCTCATTCATAAGTACTCAATGTGTGCTTAAAGTTGACTAGATACCCGAACAGTGTTTTTCCATCTTAAACTGTGAATACTGAAGCATATTATGTAGTGTCGATATGAAGCTTCACCATGATAATACCCATGAGGGGCTGGAACAAGATGCCCACTCACAGCAGGGCACCTGGTAAATGGTATTCTGTGGTCAGTTCGAAGGTTCAGTCACTCTGCTGCATTGTCTTAGCAATCTAAATAATGATGGGCAGCTGCTTTCAGACCTCAGCTGGGTAAGCGGCTCCCAGCTAGGCTTTGGCCCTCAATCTGTTACATTGCATTTTTCTGTGCTTGTGCCTCTGAAGCATTGCTGTTATACATGTTTCTCTTTCTTTAAGACCTTTCTGTGGTTTCTAAGGCCCAGCAAAAGGATTCTGAATTTCTTCCTGGCCACTCCTGACCGTTTAAGAATGCTTAGTACTTGGCTCAGCGCCTGCGTGCATTCTCCTGGGATTCCAGCTTTCAGCAAACCTGCAATCCTGTTTCACCCACCGAAATGACTCACCCTTCAACTACTAACACAAATGCAGGAGGTTGTGTTGTCACTGTGCAAGAAGAAACTAGTGTATGAGCCAAGAGTCAGGAAGCTCTAACCTTCCTTGCACTGTATATCAGTTCCTTTCTGCTGCTGTAACAAAACACCACAGGCTGGACAGTTTATAAATAACACATTTATTTTCTCACAGTTCCGGATACTGAAAGCCCAAAGTCTCAGTGCTCGGCTGGCAAGCACCTTTTGGCTATTTCCTCTAGAGGAAAGAAAAACAATGATCCACCTGAGGGAGGGTGAAAGGGAGGCATGACCTTGCCCTTCTTACTGTGTTTCCTTATGTCTTGTGTATGTATGCATGTGTGTGGGCATGCATGCTCACACCACAGTATGCATCTGGAAGTAAGAGGACAACCTGCCGAGGTCATTTGAGTTCTTCTGCCAGATGGGTCTCCTGGGTCTAACTGAGCCCATCAGGTTTTGAGGCAAGCTCCTTTACCTTCTGAGCCATTTCATCTAGCTTTGAACCTGTCCTTTTCTAAAGGTGTAAGACTTACCTTCAAGGGACAAATTTTCATGTCCCAATCACCTTCCAGGGTCCCTTCCCATGGACCACTAGAATTGCAGCCAGATTTGATCTGTGCGCACATGCAAACCGTAAGATGTAGTAAAACCTGTGACTTCCCCAGGACTTTAGGCAGTATGTTGTTTCTTTACTGTTTTTGTTTTGTTGTTTAAAGCAGTATCACAGTAAAGAGTGCTTGATGAGCTCCACTCCAAGCTCTGAAGAAAAGGCTAAAGAGATCGCTTTTGTATCCTCCACATTACACCACCCACAAAGACCTCTTAGGGATTATTTATCCTTTTATAACACATTATTTTATTGATTCATCTTCAGGGTTAGTTATGAAATCATTACTGGGCTTAGAAATGTCTCTTAATAATTTTGCCAGATTTACAAAGGCTCTTCTACCTTGGGGACAGCATCTGTCACAGACAGTTACAAGAAAATTTTAGATTGCATTCCAACTTTTTTCTAAGGGGTGCTTTCTATAGATTGAGTTAATATTTTTTTAAAAGTATTTTATTTTATGTATATCAGTGTTTTGCCTGCATGTATATCTGTGCACCACATGTGTGTAATACCCATGGAGGCTAAAAGAGTGTGGGATCCTTTAGAATTGAAGTCACAAATGGTTTGTGAGCTGACACATGGGTACTGGGAATTGAGCCTGGATCTTCTAACTCATACTTAGGATACTTCTGTGTTATTTATCATCAGTTATTCCTTTTATAGTTATTTTTATTTAACCTACAGAGTATAATATTTTTATTCATATGTACATGTATACATGTGTATGCATGTGTCTCTGTATGTGTGTAGAGTTATAGGATGGTGTAAAATATGTTAAATTTATAATTCTAGGTTTTACCTTAAGAAAGTATCTCATAAGCTTAGGATCTCCTATCCCTCAGTTTTAGAGTTTGAGGGGGCATTGATTAGTTTCCTTAGCATTTTGTGGTATTATCTCCAAGCTTAATTGAAATAAAATATTGTTGATTTTTGGATGAAATGCCTTTGTGTTGCTGTGAGATTCTGTCTATACTGAAGCCGAAATGACTCCTCACTGTTCAGGGTAGTAAATCTAGAGCCTTCTAACTTCCGCTTTCTTTTCTCCCCGCAGTTTGCTGTTTTGTGGTTCACAAGAGGTGCCATGAGTTTGTCACTTTCTCTTGTCCGGGTGCAGACAAGGGGCCCGACACTGATGTAAGTAATCAGGAACCTGTCATTTGACGGTAATGCGAATGTCTCAAGTTATTTATTTTGTATTGCTTATACAAGTGTTGTTCTGGAACATGCTATTATTAAAAAGACATCTCAGTTTTCTCACTTTGTCTTGTAGTAATGAACATGTCCATCAACCTTCTGAGCTCTGCGCTATTTCTCAGATATCCTCAGAGGAAAATCATTAGCTTGTATTTTTCCACTGTGGGTGACCATGTAGATTAATCCACCAAATTTATAGTAACAACTGTATGGATACATTGAACACCTTTCAGTTTATCCTTAAAAGTCTGTGCATTACTAAGACAGTCAGCAATTTGTCCTGAGCATTTTAACGAACTGCCCTGGTTTGCACTGGGAGATCAATGCTTCATTTTCATTTTGCATCATAAATGTCTCCAGTGAAGAGATCCTGTGGGCAGCTGTTTCACTGACCACAATCTCTGAGATGTCCAGTAATTTTATTTCACTTATTTATGTCCCGATTTTCCCTGTTTCTATTGAACATGTCAGTTTCATCTTCTCTTACCCAAAGACTAGCCGAAGACATTGAGAACCAGGAGAAAATGAAGTACTGGTGTCTAAAATGCGTTAGGTAGAAAGAAACTTGGTGTCACATGAAAAATAATGTTTAAACTGAAAAGGAGATAGGCAGAGGAGGGGCATCCCAACTGAGGATGTATAAAAAAGCTATAAGGAAATCTGATAGCTTTACAAATTAATTAAAAAATAAGTTAAACAATAAGACTGTGAACAGAGGTTCCACTCATGGGTGGATAAAACCATCCCCAGAAGATAGATTATTAAGTGAAAGTCCTAATGTCAGAGGTAGGCTCCCTTCCAATGAGTGCTTTGTCAGGGAGGCGCCTGAAGCCCCCTCCCCCAAACAATACAGGCTACTGCCACTGTTCTTGGCTGTCCATCAGAACTAGATGACCTGCCACCGAAAATGCCATGGCTTTGATTGGACCTGGCCTGGAAGCTTTCTCCCTGCTGGCTACCTTCAAGAATGCTGGTCTCCATGGGAGATCTCTGTCAGGGAACAACCTCAGGTTGCTGTCATCCTGGAGGAGGAACCTGTGGCTGCTAGCTTTTGTATATACTGTTCAGTCTTTTGTACATACTTGGACCAGAGAAAGGCTTTGCCATGTTTCTGGGCCTCACCCAGAGAAAGTGTTGCCCTTTTCATGGGCCTGAGGCATGACATGGCCATGCTCATGTCAACAATATACACATTCACTTAAGATTTAATCCACTTCCCACAAAAGTGGACATTAAAAAGTCACTGATTAAAATGGGACACTTGTATACTGAATAGGTATCTTAAATAACACAGGTGCTCATGGAAGACTTCCTTGATGAAATGGAATTCAAACTGAGCTTCATGGGCAGGAAACAGCCAAAAGGGAGTGTGTGTGTGTGTGTGTGTGTGTGTGTGTGTGTGTGTGTGTGTGTGTGTGTTGAGATCTATGGGGCTGTTGAAGGAATTGTTTCAGATCAGGGGAAATAGCAAGTGGAGAGGCCAAGATGTAGGAAGGAACTTGATCTGTGAGAGCTGGAGAAAGATGAGCATCAGGCATCTTGGTAAGGATTTGGAATACAATCTCAGAAGCAATGGGAACCCAGGGAAAGTTTTAAGCAAGTGATGAAATGCTACAAAGTATGTGATGCAGGTTGCTCTGGCCTCCTGTTAGGAGATGCGTTGGGTGAGAGTGGGTCAATGTCCTGCTGGAACATGGGAAGAAGGCATCAAAGGCTGGAGAAGCACCCGCTCTCTAGAGCCCTGAGACGGTAGTTTGATGAGTTAGAATCAATGAAGATAGGTAGAAGGAACACATTCAAGAATTATTTGGGAACCAAATAAGTAGTCCTTGGTCTTTATGAGGTCAGGGAGATGGAGATATTGCGAATGAGTCTCAGGTTTCTGACCCAAACACTTGGATGGATGGAGGTCCCACTCTAGGGCCATGGAGACACTGGAGGAAGAACAGGCATTTGAGAGAGTACAAAGGGAACAGATCATGGCTTCAGTTTGGGTGTGTTGAGCTTGAGAAGTCTGACCCTGAGAAGAGAGTTGTGTGGAGACCAAGTGTGAAGGTCTGAAGTGTGTGTGCCCTGAAGATATAGATTTCATGGTTTTGTTAAGTCCGCGGAATTGATCCTGAGGCCTAGAAAGAGGATGTCGAGTGAGATTAAAAGGAGTTAGATCCTAGGAGAGAGCTCTAAGGAACTCTAGCCCATTGGTGAGAGGAAAGCCAGGGAGAGAGACCAAGAAGGAGCAGCCAGAGAAGTAGGAGGAAGGTGGTGAGGGAGGTGGGGCTTTTGTATGCTTTAACCACTTCCTGTGAAGTCTGTAGGCCAATTCTGTGATCATGTTTGGGGTTGTGAGACTCTATAATTTGTGGTATTGCTCACAGCATGGGGCTCCACATTCTTAGAGGTGATGTTCAGAGGGGACTT
>CABHPH010127337.1:10233-23946 GCA_902168325.1 Peromyscus nudipes
ATAAGGATTCAGCTAGCCCTGCCTGTCTGATTCACAGCGAATTGTGTACACTATTCCAAGAATGTCTACCTCTGTTCTTTGGAGCTCAGAGACACATGACTAGGGCTTTCTGCAGTCAGGGCATGTGTAGTATCATCCCTTTGTGTTTATGGTGGTGGTTGTACAAGTCTGCTGAAGCTTAGAAAGTCACAAGATGGTCAGACTGAACCGCACCAGCATTGGAAAAGCATTCTGGAAATATATGGATCGTTGGCTGGTTTGGCTAGACTGGCTGGCAGTGAGCTCCAGAGATCCATGTCTCTGCCCTCTAGTACACCTCAGCACTGGGACTGCACGGGCATGCCCACTGTGTCCAACTTCTGCATTGGTTCTGGGGATCCAAACTCAGGTCCACATGCTTGTGTGGCCAATACTTTACCCGCTAAGCCATCTTCCCAGCCCATACGCTTTTCTGAGTAAGTTTCAAGTTCACAGAATTACAGGGCTGAAAGGGTATTAAAGATTGATCTGGGTTAATCTTGTTTTACAATGAGGAGATGGAGGTATATTAGAGAAAGGCATAAATGACCTGGGTACCATTGTATGCTGTTTGTTGGGCATCTAATGGGTTTGTGATTGGCTACTTTGGAGAGTAAGTCCTGAAGGGAAGGAGAGAGGGGCCAATGGGTGGGAGGGGTGTGCTGTCAGTGGAGTAGGTTGGTAGCATGTATTGGCAATTCTGATCAAATTCTTACAATAGTGCCAAAGGGAGATGCCAGTTGCAAGAATGGAAGGATGGGGGAAAGTCAAGTTGAATTTATGAGCAAAGCTGCTTCAAGTATTTTTCCCCTTGGAAAATTTTAAAATATTGAATGGAGACTTTGTTCATTGCATGGGGAAGGGTTAGGGTGAGCTGTTTCTATGCTGCTTGCTAATGCCTCCAATGAGCTCAACTCCCAGGGAGGCAGAGAAGTCATAAAACCTGTAAAAAATCTACAGATATTGGACCTGACCTGCCGTCTTCAAGAAGGCAGGCACAGAAAAGCCCTGAAGAACACATCAGCAGTCCCCAAGGGCAGCAGCCTGTGGAAGAGTGCTCCAAGTTCTGAACAGAGGTGCTCCTCGGGGCTCAAGGAGTCACCGTAGTTGAAAGTCTGCATTAGTGTTTGGTATGTCAGAGGAAGAAAGGGCTTCAGGGTTCAATGGAAGGACCCTTGAAGATTCATTAGGCCAGTTTCTCAGCCTCTCACCTGCTCTGGAGGAGGGATGTTCCATTGCCTGGCACTTGCTCAAAACAGAGGGAGAAAAGAGGCAAGCATTTCCTAGAGTCTAAGAGCAACCCACCCTTCACCCCAAGTAAAGGAGAAAAGAGCAGAAAAGACTTCTAAAGAACACACTTCTGGGCTGTGGATTTTTCAGAGCAAGGAGTCACCAGCTGGAAAGTGTCAATGTTGGGGTACGTGGCCCAGAGAACAGGGAGTGCTGTTCCCAGTCTGTGCTGGAAAAGCCAGCCTGGGAGTTCTAGACATGCAGCCTCAGAATGCAGCTGGGGTTCTGCCCACCACCGCTGCACCCAAGGTTTTATGGGACAGCCTAACACATTTTTAAAAAGTAGTCCTTGTATAGAAATAGCTTTTTGTCTTCCCCTGCCAACTTCAGAGGTGGTCGGGGACACAGACTGGTAGAGAGGGAATGGAGCCTCACTTTGCTTTGGCTGTCAGGGACAGTGAGTGTGACTTTGCTCTGTGGAGGAACCAGGAGAGCTGTTCTGTCTGCAATGCCACAAACCCCATTGTCTGACAGGGTCCTTTCCCTTGTGAACATGAGGAGGTCAGGTGGGTAGCAAGGGTTATGATGGGTCCCGTGGCCCACTGATCTCCAGACTTCTTCCTCTAACTTCTTAAGATTATATCTACTAATGTAGCTCACAAGCTCTCTGTTCCTCTGTCTGGAGTGCCTTCCTATTCTTAGAATATTTCTAGTAAACTTCAGTTATGCCTGTTCACAAAGCCCACTCTGCCAGAGGGGAAGTGGTGCATTCCAGCCTGCCAGTATACATGTACATATGTGTGAAAACTATGTATGTATATAAGTACACACACGTGTTTATGTATATATATTATAATATATTAATATTAGCACTTTTCAATTATTTTCTGATTTCTGTTTTATCTCACTGTCTTAAGTGAGAGCAAAGCTGTGAAGCCCTTTCAAAGAGTCAAGACAGTCTCAATTCTCAAGAGGACAGCTCTCAACACTGTCATGTACAGCCTTCCCCAACCAAGCCTTTAAATCTGTGGAGTTGGGTGGAAAAAAAATGCACTCTTATATACCATTTATAAAGAATACAAATATTTAAAAAGCCCCATTTATTGCATCTGTACTCTGAATTGCTCATTCTGTACATTGGATGTAGGTATATTTGATCAGGTAGTGGTGGATGGTGTCTATTAGAAGGTCTCCCCAGTATCTGGAGGGAATATTGTTGCCTAGTATTTGATGAGCTTAGCTGTGCTGTTTGGATGGGCCTTGTGCATTGTTACCAGCAGCGTATTCTGTTTGGGGAGACTGTTCACGTTCTAGCTTATGCTCTTTGTATTTGAACACCGCCAAACAGGATTCAGATGGTTTTCTGGGTCGTGGCTATACCTCACCTGGGAGTCAGCCAGCATGCTTGCAGGCAGCCTCAGAAACCGGTTAATGCTTGCCAGTATGTCTGGAAGGGCACCCAAGGAAGAAGTGAACTAGCCTGGGAATATTCACTATGACTTGCCCAGAATGAGTACACCTCAAAGTCTGTGAAATTACGAAGTTTGTCTCACTCAAAGATGCTGAAAACAGTGTCTTTCAACACTTTGAAGCAGAGATGGAAGCTGGTGTGCAAATTGTGGCAGAGCAGAAGTGGGATCCCGGCAGAGGCTAGACTCTATGACTATGACTAGGAGTTGGAGTTTCTTTGCTTTACTGTGACCATGAGTCCACTCCTATGTCTTAGAAATCATTCCAAGAACAAAAGACTGTTATTCAAATCTTAGATGGTCTTTCAATAAAAAACCCAGAGTCAGATATCACAGTGAAAGCTGAAACATCAGAGAAGCAGAACAGCCAGCCACTAGTTCTTACCTCTACGAAATCCTCAGCCTAAAAAGAGTGAGTTCCTGTTTCCTCACACCTTATATACCCTTCTCTGCCAAGACATCACTTCCTGGGATTAAAGGTTTGTGTGCTTCCCAGTACTGGGATTAAAGGTGTGTGCCACCACTGCCTGACCTCTATGTCTAATCTAGTGGCTGGCTCTGTCCTCTGATCCTCAGGCAAGCTTTATTAGGGCACACAATATATCATCACAAAAGACTGCTGCATTGTTTAAGATTTCACGTTTCAAAGATTCATTTAAGACAAAACAAAAGCATTTAAAATAAATCTAGAGAGAAATTGAATTAGTGGATTTTATCATTTTCTTCCAAAGTGTATTTTTTTAATTTAATACAGATATAAATAAGATGGGTTTTTTGTTTTGTTTTGAGAAAAGCTCATTTCATTCTAGCACATTTAAAAAAATTTATTCCTGGGCTGATAAAGAAAAGTGAGATATGTATAAGGTCCAGATACAACAGCGTTGTGTAAAGTCTCCCAGGGCTCAGTCCTGGCTGCCCATGCTGTTGAGATCCTCCCTAGACCTTGGTTTTCTTATTTATAAATGGGGAGGTGGAGCTTGGTAATCTTTAAAGTTGGTTTTGGCCCAGAACGCCATTCCATTGTTACCAAGAGCTGTGTCGGTGTGAAGCATACGAAAGTGGAGAGTCCCTGACCTCTGAAAGTGGGATTGTCTTCCAACTTCAAGGATAAGCCAGACAGTGGGGCAGTGGGACCATAAGACTTTGAAGGATAGCTGCCACACGGGAAGAAACACAGAGCAAATGAGTTGGGGAGAGGAGCGATGTGCCTTTATTGAGACAAGAGGGAGTATTCATGGAAATGGCAACATGTGAAGACATACTGTTTTTCTTTACCTTTCTAATGTTTCTTTCAAAAATAAGTGGACAATATTTTCATGTTCTGCGTACTGGGACACATCTCCTGCCTAATGGGGAAAGAGCTGCAGCACCAGAACTCATGTGACATGCATTCCAAGAGGACCTACAATAGGCACATAAAGAGAGATCCGTGCTATTCTGCACGCCCCGGTGGGATGTCCCTGGATGAGCCTCTGAGAGAGCCCCCTTTGTGCCCACCCACGGGTGCACTTCCCCCCTCATCATGATGCCCTGGGAAACCTGAAAAGGAAGTTATTTCAGGGAAACAAACCCAACACCAGAACCCCACTGCTAATTCTGCTCCTCAGTGGGCGGATTCTCTTATGCACCAGATTCACAGTAACAGAAGTATGTCCTGCATGAGGAGGGACCTCTGTTGTCTCTGAACCACATTAATTTAGTTGCAAATTTAAAATGGCCTAAAAGATGCCTGTCTTCATCCTAGGCCTTATGAACTGCAGGGTGCAGCTGCTGGGTCTTTGGAGGCATCTGTCTCCCTGACCCAGTGAGAAGAGAAACAAATAGTGTATCTGTCTCTGGGTCTATAGTTGATTAACTAGGAGAGTGTGTGGTGTAACTACAAATATATCACTTAATTTTTAACCAGCTACCTGAAACCATGTTTCCTAGGGAGATATCCTGGGGCTTTCTCACTTAACCCAGTGGTTTTAGGTCTCTGTCATCCCAGGAACTTGGACAGAGAGGCAGGAGGACTGTCCAAGTTCAAGGTCACCCTGGTCCTCATAACAAGTACCAGCTTAGCTAATAGAATGAGACCTTCTCAAATAAATAATAAACAAAGTAGTGGGATTTCTTAGTGGTTATGTTTACACGTAAATTCTTTGTGGGAAAGTCTGTGTCTTTTCAAAAATTGAGTGTTCTGCCCAGGGCCTGGCACTGAATGGAGTGGGCGCTTGGGAAGTATTTGCTAAGCCAAGGAGAACCACTTGGTGATGTTCCACTGTCCTGATTTGACCTCCATTGTCAGGCCCTGGGTTACCTGAGTGTTTTCAGAGGCAGGGGAGACTCAGTGTGGGGAGTGAGTATAGTGACGGGTTAAGCCATGGGTGTGACAAACCCGATGGGCTTCCCTGCTTTTCACAGTAACCACAGAAAGCCATATTCTTAACTCTCGCAGTTCAGTTTTAAAAAACAAAGGAAAAGAAAGTGGACCTGAGCAGCATCTTTGGGCTGGTTTGATTCCAAAGTTGGTATGATGGATTCCTTTCAGGGAGTTTATGGCATACAAGCAGTGAGACTACCCTGGCCTGAGCTGTGTGTTTGGAGACAGGGTCTGATGAGGCAGCCACTGATGACCCAGGGCTGGATGACACACTGCACGAAAGTTGGTGTGTTCATAGTATCACCTGACACATAACGCCTCAAGTAGTTCGTGCCTTTTTTCCCCCTTTTGCTCATGTTACATAATCATCACATGTTTCTTGAGCATTTACAATGTGGCAGGTGTTATAGGATGCAGATGTTTAAAAAACATGGCCTTTGTCTTCCAACAGCTTATTCTTAGTGAAGTCATGCATATGCATGAGCATTATTATTATTCCCTCAGTGGATAGCACACAGCTGCGAGCGGCTTCTATCAGTTTTCCCACTGTAGGAATATAAAAACCAAGACTCAGGGGTGATGAAGTCCTTACTCCAGCCCAGGAGTGGTACATGGAGCCCTCAGCTTTGAGCTGGATCTTTCCGCCACTTCCAAGCCTGTCCTCTGTCTTCTGGTACCATTAGATTGCACAACCAAGGCAAACAGAGAGGCAGTTTTCAGTCAGTCATTTCATGCTTGGGAGCTGAGTCTGGGGTCAGTGTGACTATGAGTTATCTTAAAATGGCAAGAGAAATTGGAAATGATATTAACAGGAAACTCATCCATAAGGGAGTCCAGCAATGTGCCCAGCAGGTATGCAGGGCTCTGGGACTGGGTAAGAACCTGTGGCAGCTTGCTCTGGGTTCTTCAAAGGGTAGAGAGGAGGGTTTTTCAGGGCACTGAGTTTCTGGAAAGATGTTTCATGTGGCTTTGCCCTTAGCTGAAAGCTAGCCCAGAGCTTTTGCCTCATGCCAGAGGCTTATTCCTGGATTCTAATGAGTCACCTTTTTAATAAACTTAACTAATGGTCCCATTCAATTAGCCAGTACCTTCCTCACCCTGGCTCTGTTTTCACTGCTTAGGGAGTTTTCCATCGGTAGAGCCAGGAAGACTGTGGACAGAGGAGCACATATCCTGGGGTTTAGGAAAGGGAGGGGCTTGCTGAGGACCTATGATTATCTTCACTGTAGCACTCACTTATTTACAAAGGGATCAAAGACCCAAAATAGTCAAATGAACTCACTTGCAAGAGTTGTTTCCACCTTTAGTAGTGGCTCAGAGAGACAGAGCCAGTGGGAAGCATGCCCTCACTGCCATCTATGTTATGTGGTGCCAGAAGTTGGGAGTAAACTCCACATGGAGGCAAACTAGCAAGAGATGGGTAGTGGGAGGGTCTATTGTTTTAATTATGTTACTCACTCAGTATATTTATTTTCATAATCCAATATGTTCCTAAACACATTTGTTTAAATTAGAATGACATAACAATGAGGAAAAACCAGCAACAAAAACGTCGTGGTCCCTATGAACCTTGCCACCAGCCCTGATACAGTCCTGACCATACTACTGTAGAGTTCCCAGATATGACTGATGTGGCGAGTGTTTGAGGCCCCCACGTCTAGGATGTCATGTCGATGTGGACATCACTGTCCTATTGGCCTCATTCTTGAGTCCACTCTACTCTTCACACCAGAGCTTGCTCCTGCCATTTTATCCATGCATCAGTGTCTCCAGAGGCAGATACCTCAGCGTTATACTTTCTCTCCCCACCACTCTCCTCCTTATCGCCTTAGTGTAGGCCTTGTGTCCTAAGAGTTGGCCTCCTGGTCTCTGAGCTGGTTCTCTTCCACCTCATCTTGCATATTTTCACCCAGTGGGATGTTAGTTATTAAAAAAAAATTAAAAAGAGGGCTGTCTGACAGATAGATGGCTCAACAGGTAAAGGCATTTGCCACCAAGCTTGATGATTTGAGTTTGATTTCTGTAACCCACACAGAGGAAAGAGAGGACCAAAGGCTGAAAATTGCCCTCTGACCTCCACACAAGGGCCATGGCACATTCTCTCCCACCCCTATTCCCTGCAAAAAGAACAAATGAGAATGAAAAGAATTTAAAAAGGAAACAAAATATGTGAACCCAGCCATGTCACAAATGATTAACCCCTCCTGAGTGTTGATACAGAGCAGCACAGTGTAATTCCAGTGGCTCAGCTGTGTTACCCAGAGCCCTTGTTCTTTTTCGTCTTAAAGGCACCAGGAGGGTAACACAGGTGGCTTATTAGTAGAGACAGTTTTATAAGAGTCCAGGCCTCAGAGGACACAAAGGAATGTGTTTCTGGGTTTGATATAGCCCAAAATCCTGAGTTCTTATATAGGATACAAGTCAGGGCTCTCCAGAGAAATAGATTCAGTGGGGTGCATCTACTGATGTATGGGTGTAAAGAGGTTTTCTGTAAGGAACAGATACATAGGCTCAGGGGCTTAGTCCCAAGATTTGCAAGGTGATTGGGCAAGCTGGAGATACAGGAAGGCAGATTGCCTGCCCTGCCCCAGCCCTGTATTTGTGGCCTGAGACCCAGGAGAGATGATGATGTCAGTCCCACCCAGTCTAAATGGTAAGCTTGAGAGCCAGGGAGCTGAGGGCAGGAAAAAGCCCACTTTGAAAGCCTTTGGGCAGGAAGACGTCTGGCTTACTCAGGGGACAGTCAGTCTTTGCTCTATTCAGGGACTTAAGGGACTAGGTTGGGCTCACCCTGGTATAGTCTCTTAGTTTCACTTCCTGTTGCTGCCTCAGAATACCCTGACAAAGGCAACTTAAGGGAGAAGGGGTTTACTGAAGGGGAAGATGATTCGTGTGGCCCACAATTGCAGGTTACCGTCTGTTGTAGGGAATTCAACATAGCAGGAACTAGAAGCCTCTAGTCACAGTGTTTCCATCCACAGTCCAGGGCAAAGAACAGTGAGGAGATACCTGCATGGTAGAGCTCAGCTTGCTTTCTCCACCTGGACAAGGAATGGTGCTACCCACAGTGGGTGGGTCTTCTCACTCCAATTAACATAATCAAGAGAGCCTAGCCACCCCCAGACACGCCCACAAGCCAGCCTAGTCTAAGTAATTCCTCCTGGAAACTCCCTTCCTAGGTGCTTTAGACAGTGTGAGGTTGACAGTTAAAGCTAGTCATCATAGCAACCTACTTTCCTCAGCCTAACTATTGCTCTCATCCCCCCCAAAACCCTCATAGAAACATCCAGAATAATGTGTGACCAAAATATCTGGGCACTCAATGGCCCAGTAAAAGTGACAAAGAAAATTGACCATCACAAAAGAGGAATACACAAAGCTCTACATCTTGGAAAGGGTGAGTCATAGGGGCCAGTCACGTAACCATTTATCACAGAAGACCTACTTTGTCTGTAGACCATGCTTTCTTCCCCCCCAAATTATATTCATTCCTGTATCCCTCAAACCTAGATTACCACTGTTTGCTGAAAGAGCAAGAATTTTCTATATGTATACAATGAAATATGACTATCTCCTCCCCATGTATGAAATTCTCAAAAATAATGAAAAAATCTTAAAGACTATTAAAAAGCTACTGTATACAAAACTATATATGAAATTTATACTAAGTACTTGGAAATATCGTTAAACTATCAGACACTTTATTCATATGTGTGTGTGTGTGTGTGTGTGTGTGTGTGTATGTGTGTGTGTATTTACCTAAGCTGATTCAGATATAAAGTAAGATGAAAACGTACACAGTACTCCTATATATTTCATTGAGAATTTAAGACACAAGGCTAATGTGCATCAAACCTGCATGGATTGACAAGTGCGTTATTTTTAAAAGCTACAACTAGCTATCCACTCAAAGGAGACTAAAGTACAAGAGAGTGGAGATGGTGGGTTGTGACTGTTATTTGTAAAGGTCACAAGAGCTTGCTACCAGCAACTAAAATAAAATTTGAACAAAAAAAAAATCATACTAAATAGATTAGAATATTACTTAAACTTTTAAAATCTAAATAAATAGGAGAAAGGATTGAGGTTTCTGGTCTCAAAAGTAAACTGAAAGTAATTACCTAGATTTCTGGAGAGAATGTGTGAAATGTTTCTGGGGGGTTCTCTCAGGACCAGTATTGTCTTCCCAGATTGTAAGGCATGGTCTTTAGGAAGTGAATCTCCTTTTGTTGTTGTTTTGCTTTTTATCTTTTTGAGGAAACAGGCATTTGATTTTCTTGTTAGGGACTTCTGAGGGCTTAAATATTAAGCCCTCACAGAGTAATGCAAAGTCCCTGTTGAACTAAGTGACTGAAAATTTTCAAGTCAGTACACTTTTTTTTTTCAATGTCAATTTGGAAAACAACCTATTGAAGACAATTCTTGTTTTGTCAGCTGTATGGGATGCAAGGATGCTGGAAAAGAAACTCAAGGCCCCTTGATCCACATAAAGAATGCTCCACTACTGAGCCATGCCCTCAGCCCTACTGGAGATTCTTGTTTGATAGTCCTTGAAGTTATGGCTGTTTACACAACTGTTTATCTGGAAAGGTTTGCAATGATTCAGGGTTCAAGAGTTAGAGATGGACAGTGTTTGGTCCTTTACCTATCCTTCATTCCTTCCATCCTGCATACCTGCCCATACTTAACTGCTTGGGTCTACAATCCGTGCTATTGCTGCTATTTTCTGGTCAAGAGAAATTCATTTGATATACATTTTGAAACACTTGCTATAACTATTTCCTCTCGGTGAGATGTTTTTGCACATCATAAAACACACCTAAGACAAACCCCTTTCAAGAAGGCAGTTGGCTCCCTGCTCCTTCTCTGCAGTTTCTAGGCCCCGGCTATCCCTCCCCCATCTCTGCTGTAAAGCAAGACGCTTCCTCGAGTTAACATGGAATCTAAATGTTTAAAACATGAGAGTTTCATACTTGGAAATGGTATTCTCTGTGGAGGAGGGTGATTTTAGGTTTCTAGATATTAAACTGTACCATGACTCATTTGTTCTTAAACAAGTCATTCTCCAGTTACTAAAATTAATCACAAAAAAAAGACCAGGGAAGCTTGAAAAAAGAAGAGGAGTGGGCACAGCAGTCCCTAACATTAGAAAGGCAGGACTGCTCTCTTAGCACTTGCTGTGTTTGAATGATGCGCCAAGATTAGGGCGATTCATTTTAACCATTTCCTCCCACTAAAATCTGGTAAGTCAGAATAACTTCATGTACAGAGCCAGAAGTGGGGGAAGAAAAATGGCAGGTGTGTCGAGAATTCTGAAATGAGCTACGCATGTAAGTGAAGCAGACTTTGTAAATCCACACACTGCTGTCAGTTGGAGTTGTACACTCAGGTTGCAGTAAACAGCTATGTATCCAGGAGCCAAATAGTGGGGTGGTCTTGCAAAAAGCCTCTGGAGAAATCTACAGTTTACCAGAGGGTCTCCTCACTTGCTCTCGGTTTGGTCTCCATTCCTGATCTTCTGCACGGCAGCCAGAGTGGGACTCTGCAGCTGTTAGGTAAATCAATCGCTTCTGCATTGTTCCATTCCCCAGCTATTAGAATACAGCATGGCTCCTACCATGGAGTCAAGGCCCATGGGAGCGGTGACCTGGCTCTTGCCCACTCACTGACCAAGCTCAGACCTTCCCAACGTACATTTACATCTAATGTACAGTTCCCTGTTTAGATGCACATCCTTGGAGACACCTCTTTGGAGCACTCTTCACTTGTTACGTGTGATGTTGTATTCCTTTATGCATTTCATACTCTCCATCATCACCATCTGAACCATGGCTTTTGTTTACTGACTTCTGTCTGTCTTTCCATTATCATGAGCAGGGGCCTTATCTTATTCTTCCATTTAACCTAAAACAATAGCTGGCCCGTAGTAGATGCTTACTACATATTTGCTGGCTAGATGGATGCATATTACAGTGTTTTGTTTGCTTCCTACTAACAATAGAAGGAAATATCTCAGGACTCATAGAGATTTTTTTATTTTTATTTTTTATGACTGTAATGATAGCAATATAGTAATGAACTGGTCATGCCAACGAAGCCAGGGACTTGCCATGTGAGTGGGCATTATTTTGAAATAAAAAGCCTATTTTTCATAATGTTAATGTTTAGACTATGTGGTCTTTAAACTATTTAAAAATACAATGTATCTTCTCAATGTTACTTAACCAGAGTATCCAATTAACCATCAGATTCTAAATGCCAACAATTCTGGACACAGGAGGTAAGTATTGAATTTAAAACCTTGCGAATAGTTTATGTCTAATAGGGTCTTCACATTGTTGATTATGGCCAGCAAGCAGTGTCCTCTTTTATAGATTTCCCTCAGGAGACTTTGGGTTCTCTGACTAATACTACTATGGAGCAGCAGAGAGTTGTTAAGTCAACTGTGGCTCAGCAGTGTGGTAGAGTTTGTATAACAACACAAATGATGGCTGGAAAGACAGAGAAATGCTCTATGCTGCCAGGTCCCTAAGCTCAATGTACAGTAACTGCTAAGATTAGGACTATGGCAGATGTTACGTGCAGGGAGCAAAGACAAGAAGGGAATTTAAGGAATCAAAACTGCTAATAATTTGATCTTTAGACTGATTTGATTTAGGGATATTTTTACATTTAATCTCGTTAGTACAATATGATTTTGAAAAGTTCTCAAATTCTCACTGAACCATTTGTGCCTCGCTCTAATATTATCCATGTAATTCTTTGAGAATGTGACAAATTGCTACCAGTTTTTCAGATGTCATCTGCATGAAATATGCCCACCCATCTGAGAGGTATTCTTTGCTCAATTGTGTGGGATGAAGCTGTTTGGTGCAGATGCTAAGTTATCAGTTGTGAGCTGCTGGGAATCAAACCTGGGTCCTCTGGAAGAGCAGTCAACACTCTCAACCACTGAGTCATCTCTCCAGCACCATGAGTCTTTCTTAACAATTGCTTTTTCCCAAAATTTTGTTGGTTGTTTCTGCCTGGTGATTGTACTTCTAAGTTCATTGGTTTTGAAAGAGTCTTTTCATTTTAATAATGAAATACTTTAAGTTTTAATAAGTGTGTGCATAAAGTCATGATGTTTTATTTTATATAGTTACTCCTGAGTAGATGTAACAGTCAGTTGGAGCAGAGCAGGTGCATGAATGAATCCACTGTTCAGAAAGCAACTTGGCAACACTCAGAAGCAACAGAGCATCACAAAGCTAAGGGGGCGGTCCCCACCAGGGCTACTAGGCTTCACACAAAGTGTGATAAACAACCAGGGAAACATCGGAAGGATGTTTTTAGATATTGAGAAACCAGCATGAGCAAAGCACCTGGGGGGGGGGGCAGGGGTAGGGCAGTCATGGCAGAAGGACCCAGGAAGCAAGCCAGGAATGTTCAACATGGGGAAATGAGAAGGCTGGAAGAGTCAATAGGAGCTGCCTTTTCAGCATGGCGATGTCTGCTTGGGTGGAATGGTGGGTCTGCCTTTGAAGTCCCAGAGGGTGGTCCTGACTCAGGGCTTAGCATAGTCCCCAAGAAGATGCCCCAACAGATGTTTCTAGCAGTAGGAGGAATTCAGAACCAGGAGTCCCAAGAGACAGGACAAGATGTACCAGTCCTGAGCTGTGCTGTTAGAGAGGAGCCAGGAAGGATGCCAGATTTCCTCTTCAGAGACCCTTTTTACCCACCCAGTTCTTAGTCTTCCTTTAAGAATCAGGTTTGGCAAGTGTCCTCTCAGGAGATTTCCCTGAGCACACCCCCACCTCTCAATGTGGACTTCACCCCCCCCTCACCTGCCTCTCCGCCTACATTGGGTTGTCTCTCTTCTCCATGCGTAGTCCTTGGAGACTTCAAACCACACTGCTGTGTGTCACTGGGTCCCCATCTCTTCATCTACGGTGGCCTCGTGAGAGCAACGCCATCCTTGCATCTCACCCTCACTGCTCGCAGGGAATCTCGCTTGTAGGTGGCTCTCAACACTTACCAAGTTAGCAAAGAAACACAGAGACCTCAGCGAGATTCTTCCTCAGTTAACCTTGACATTGACAGAATTTCTGACTTAACTTTGTTGACACCAGCACCATTCTAACAGGCTTTCCCTGAGCCCATCATGTGTGGCCTCTTAGCATTATGGCTGGTTAGTGAGACTAAAGAGCAACACACAGTTCTTTGTGCAAGTGCCTTGGAATTGTGACGTCCAACTTCCATGCCCGAGAGAGGGGAGAAAATACCCACGGAACCATTCCATGAAGCACTTCATGCCTTTCAGTTTGAGTGAAAGACGCCTCCACTGTCCATGTTGAGGATGGCTGTGGACTGTTAAACAGCGTAGACTGTTAGACAGCTGGGGTACTGAGAATGGATGTGATCACAATAGTCCTCCAAGTTCCCTCTTTTTTATTGAAACAGAATAACCAGGGAAGAACAAACCGAGCTTTAAAAATAACTTGGTACACATGTAGGTGAAATAGCCTTACCTCCCAGCAGCAGAGAATAAATGGTTCCCAATAGCTTTGTTCCAAATATTTCCTTTAAAAAAGAGGACCCTTCCTTCTTTCCTTCCTTCCTTCCTTCCTTCCTTCCTTCCTTCCTTCCTTCCTT
>CABHPH010127338.1:0-14955 GCA_902168325.1 Peromyscus nudipes
GGGAACTCACAGTAGCTAGCTGAAACACAATCATGAGAAAAAGTACACTGAAAACAGTGGAGAGAGTGTATGTACCATGAATGTCCTACCCCTCTTCCTAACCCGGGCAGCATGCTGAGGACAAAGTTACACCTGTGGATAAAAGAGAAGGTTGTGGCCAGGAAATTCACTTTGGATACGAATACTATTATATAGCAAACACTGAAGATTATAGTAAACCACACCTCTGGGTTTGTCTGTGAGGGCATTTAAGCATTTAAGCTAATAACATAACCTTTATGATTCATTCTTCATAATTTCTTGATTGATTAATAGTGTGATGTCATTGTATGGTGATGGAATTTGGGAGATGGAGCCCAAGAAGTTGAAGTTGAATCTTATCATGGCCTCTTTACTCTGCTTTCTGGATGTCATGATGTGAAGTGTTTTTCACTGTCATACTTTCTCCACCATGACATACTCACTCCTCTGAACCCTTGGATCAAAATGATATTATCCCCTTTTAATTTATACTGTTAGTTACTTCAAAGAATCTGGAATGAACACTATAGCAGATAGGTTTTTCTGAGACCCCAGATAGTCTGGTTGTTAAATGATTTTTTTTTTTCCTGGCAGAGTGCACCTATTAAGAGTAGAATAAATATCCACTCCTTCAAATGTACAGACATCAAGGTACAGTCATGAGAATGAAGACCCATCATGGAAGCATGAATTTATCAGAGATAAAATCTTCCAGAGACAAATACAATAGAAACAGAGATTCTGGAACTGCTTGACAAAGAATTGAAAGTAAGCATTTTAAGGAATATCATAAAAATCAAATAAATACAAATAACTAAACAGAGGATTGAAAACAATAAAAGCTTATATATTAATTAGCACAATGACATGTATTGTTAAAAATGAGAAAGATTATTTTTGCTTTCAATATCTCATACTTATCTCGGAAACAGAAACTTACTTAACCAAGTTTTGTTAATCTGTAAGTGAAAAATCCAGTGAATGAAGTAAAAAATGCTAAAAGAACATCAGCAGCAAAATAGACCAAACAGAAAACTGTGAGTGCATCTGACAATTGTCAGAGAGAAAACGAGTGAGATGGAAAGAAAACAAAAAACCCAAACTTATCAGATGTATAAAATAATGTCAAAGAGATATAAAGAACAAAGAACAGCAACACAAATACACAGTGGCACACTGCCCAGTTATGCCTCATAAGCCATTCTTGCTACCTGGGACCACACAGATAAAGCTGGAGGGCCTTGTATTAATTGAAGTATATCAGGCACAGATAGACATTTCTCATGATGTTATTCATATAAATTCAAGACTGCTGATACTTAAGAAGTAGAGAAGAGACTGGTAGTTACCAGAGGCTGACACAGATGGAAAAATGATTGGGGTTATGTTGGTCAAATATAAAATGTATTTTTCATTTTACATTTTTGAGAACTTCTCACACAAGTACTGTATTTATAACATTTCTACCCTTTCCTCCTGCTCTGTCCCATTCCCTGTCAAATACATGATCTATTTTTAAATGATTATTGTCACATGTACAGACACACAAACACATACAGACACACAGCAACACACAGCACACACATACACACCCCACACACATGCTGTGATTAGATAACCTATAAGGGCCTCAGTCTTGGAGACGACTGATTCTCCTTCTCTTAGCAGTTCTTAATTCCCTATAGATCTTCATCCATGGGCAGGGTTGTGTAAGATTTCCTCCATCCATGATGGCATGTCAACTGTGTCATCATGGTACATATTATGTTTAAGGAGGCATTGAGGGATATCACGGGTGCAACAATTACAACAATTTAAAAATCTGCTATTCAACATGTTGATTATAGGTAATACAATCATATTTAAAAATTATATGATATTGAAAAATGAAAAACTAAAACATAGTTGATTATGCTGATTTTGGAGTAAGCATGTCTTTCCAGTTCCCACTGAGTTCTACCAGGTAGTATTACTGGTGAGAAATGATCAATCAAATATATCTTTTTTCTTCTGTAATTAATTTCTTCCAAATGAAAAAATATATACATTTATTATCTCTTCTCTTGGAATCATATCCTTGGGATGATATTATATTCTTCATAGTATGTCCTTGGCAAGTATCCTCAAATTTCTTACTGTTTCCATGACATACTATTTCTTTTTCTTCGAGTTCTGAGCCAATCATTTCATCAGATCTTCCAAGCTGCAAACTTTGTGCCAGATACTGACAGCTCAGTTTTACTAATGTTTAAGTAAGCTTTTGTGATATCTTTTAAAGATACCATTTTGTGAAGGCTGCTTTCTGTCTGTTGGAATGACTATTTCGTGTGAACAACTTGGTCTTGGATTTCTAGAGTGGTTCGTTGGTTTTTTTTTTCTTTTTTTGAAACAACCTCAATCATATTAAATTACTGAAGTAGCTTAGGCATACAGTGAACAGAAGGAAGGCCTCTGTCTCTGGCTTGACAAGGAAATAAATAATCCCTTAGCTATCAACTCCCTCCTGAGGCTGGGAAAAATTTCTCTTTGCTCTCAGCATCTCAGCAGATGCGTATTTTAGACCTCTCTCAGATTCTCAAATAGAAAATCACTTGACTTGGTTTGGCATCCTCTTTCCAGACTCAGAAATACCAAACAGGCCTCATTTGGGTCTATATGAGAAGGGGATAGAAATCTGCCATCTCCTTGGATTTATGTGTAAGCTAGAATCTCCTAAAATATTTGTGGATTTATTTTTTTATTGAGGATAATTTTACATGCTATATTCTGATCACAGTCTCCCCTCTCCAACACCTCCCAGGTACTCCTACCTTCCACCTACACCTTCTTTCCCTCATCAGAAAACAAGCAAACAAACAAACCTACCAAAACCAAATAAACCAAAATTAATAATAAAACCAAATATATGCATGCATGTATGTATATATGTATGTATGTATTTCATTTTGTATTCAGTATCATAAGAGGTAGGGGTAGTAGAAGGCAGGAAAGAAAACAAAAGATGAGATAGTATTCATTTTCATTTTGTGCATTATACCATAATATAACTTTCATATTTTTTTAAACAATGTTTCTTTGTCTAGCCCTGGCTGTCCTGGACCCTGCTCTGTAGATCAGGCTGGCCTCGAACTCAGAGATCCGCCTGGCTCAACCTCCAGAATGCTGGGATTAAGGACATGCACCACTACCTCCCAGAAAACTTCTGTAATCGTTTACGAAGAATATTCCTATGTTGGGAAAGAATTTTAAGTTAGAAAGGGAAAGAAGCAATTACTTTGTTGCAAAATAGAGTGTGACTATTCCTTCCATTACTTTTGTATTCTACCATTTGAATGACTTATATTTATGAATGACTGCAGTCTACACTAGTAGGGAGATTCTGTTAATACAGAATGAGTTCTAGAAGTTTTACAAATAAGAGTTGTTCTCATGTGTAATAATGCAGCCATCCTTCTGTATCCATGGGTTTTATATCCATGAGTTGAACCAACCATGGTTCCAAAATATTAAAAGCACTTTTATCTACACTGTTCATACACAAACATTTTCTTCTTGCCATTAATTCCCAGAATGTAGAAACATCTTTTGTAGCATTGACACCATGTTTTTATAAGGAATATAGACATAACTAAAGTAGGGGTATATAACTCATAGACCCAAGATCACATAAAACCTGTCTATGGCTCTGATTCAATAGAGAATTGTATACTTACTTAAAACATTATGATTTTTTGCATTGTTTTGTTACTTGTTTACATAATTCTCAAGCATGAACTTTGTTGATGACAATGTTGTGTCACAGGAAATAAATGCAAGTGTGCTTTTCAGCCTGAAGGTTACAGGTCTGCCACCTCTGGAAATGTATATAGGAAAATATGCATGCACAGATTGAAGGGAAATTCTTTGCTGTTACATATAAATAACTAGGTACTCTCATAAGGTGTTATAGAATCAATTCTTTTGATACTGAAAGATAATGCACATGGTTCTCATAAATATGAGTACTATGAAACAACTCTTCCTTCAAGAAATACAGAGTTAAGTGAAATCCTGAAAACATCTGTGGAGTCCATGATGTATAGCTGTACTATATTCATGAAAATATTAATCTCAGCTATCTAAAAGTTTCAGAAAATAAGTGTCTACAGAAAGCCAGCCCCAGAATTTAAAATAAACCAGAGATAGAGTTTTTAGTTGGTTAATTACTGCAACTGAAATCAATGTATCCGAAAACAACCCCACAAATATGGTAGTAGTATCCGGATTCCATATAAATCCAAGGAAACGGTAATGGCAGGAGTATTTGTAGGTCAGTATAATAAGGGACACTGGTGGCTGAGAACTCAGTCATTTTCACTGTGTAGTTACCAGAATTTCTTTGCTATATTTATTCTGTTAGTAAGAAAAAGAAATAGTGAGCAATGAAGAAATGGCCCAGTGGTTAAGAGTACTTACTGCTATTTCAGTGGACACAAGCTCTGTCTGTTCCCACTCCCGATCTTATATAAATCACAGATGCCTATAACTCAAACTCCAAAGCATCCAGTGTCCTCTTCTGGTCTCCATGGGTACATATACATATGACATACAATATACAGGAATAATTTTAAGAAGAAAATAGCTTAGAGGAGCAGACATCAATGTGCAGTGCAGAGGCAGGACTGTCTGATATTGAAGCACACTGCTTCTTACCATTTTCCATCCATCACATCCATTACATCCATCACCAGGCACAGGAGAGGATGAGAAATTTGTCCTATTTTTAGGAACATAGAGAGGAAGAAAACAAGTCTCTGACTCCTGATAGTAAATTAAAATGAACAAATAAACACAAGGGTGCTCGCTTGGGCAGCACATACACTAAAACTGGAACAATACAGAGATTAGCACAGTCCCTGCAGAAGGATGGCATGCAAATTTGTGAAGTGTTCCATTTTTTTTTCAGGTAGAGATGGGAATAGGAGGGATCAGATGAGAGATTGGAGCGGGGAGAGTAATGTAAGAGATGCCTGGAAAAGGGGGGCATTTCAGGATGAGGTAGAAACCTTGTGTAAGGGAAACTCCCTTAAAGTTACCAGGGTGACCCCTGCTAAGACTCCTTACAGCAGGGGATACATAGCTGGAATTGACAACCACCAAATACGAGGGAAGACTTCCAGTGGAGGGGTTGGGCCACCAATCCAGTCACATAACTTTCGGTGGACAATTTGTCCTGTCTACAAGATGTGCTGAGGTAAAGGCGGCTCAGGAATTGTGGAGTGGTCCAGCCTAAGTCTCATGCCATGATGGGGAACACATCCCTGACAGGACCTGGTGTGCTGGGACCCAGAGGCTGGATGTCCCAGAGATCTAGGATAGAAACAAACACGACTTGCAACAAAACAAAACAAAAAAGTTGACAATGTAGTGATATGCTGCTATACTCATAGACTGGTGCCTAGCCCAATAGTCATTAGAGAGGCTTCATCCTGTAACTGATGGAAATAGATGCAGGGACCCACAGCCAAACTTTAGGCTGAGCTCTAGGAATCCAGATGAAGACAGGGAAGAAGGATTGTAGCAGCCACAGGGGTCAAGGATACCACAAGAAAACCTACAGAATCAACTAATCTGAGCTTGTAGGAGCTCACAGAGACTGAACTGGCAACCAGGGGCCTGCATGGGACTGACGTAGGCACTCTGCATATGTTACAGTTGTGTGGCTTGGTCTTCATGTGGGTCTCCTAACAATGGAAGCAGAGGCTGTCTCTGTCTCTTTTGCAGGGTTTTGAGACCCTATTCCTCCTTCTGAGTTGCACTATCCATCCTTAATTGGAGGGGAGGTGCCTGGATTTGCTGAAACTTGATATGCCACGTTTCGGTGGTAGCCATGGGAGGCCTGCCCTTTTCTGAATAGAAATGAAGGAGTAGATGCAAGGGTGGTGGGGAGGATGGGGGGAGAGGTGAAGAAGAGAAGTGCGGGGGATGGAACTGGGATGAGAGGAAGGAGGGGAAACTATGGTCATGACATAAATAATAATAATATTAAAAATAAATAAAGATTACCAATTCCAATGAATAATTGTTTTTCTTTAACCTGCCATATTAACTACAAAAATCCAGAATGCCAAACATAGTACAAGTTCTCAGAATTAATGACATTTTATGGCAATAATATTCTAACATTACTTGGGAAGAAATAATATTTATAGAAATTGAAATGTGAAGGATGTATAAATATCCCCTGTTGCTATGCAATTGCAGCTGTACTCTGCTTTTTCTCAATGAAGGTTGTTCTTGCACACAGTTCTTGTTGGAAGTTAGCCACAGACTTTTCAAAGTACTTTGCCAAACTCATATTAGGTATGTGCTCCAGCCGTTTCCTACAGACCACCCTGTAACATTAAAATTGTACATAAAATAACACAAGCAAAGGAGAAGCTGGCTACTCCAACGGCTTACTTGTCATGATAGTTCCAGGAATGAACCTCACTGATGTTGAAGCCTGACTTGGCTTTCCTCATACAATAAGTCTACCATCGTTGTGTGATTTACAGAAAAGAGAGCTCTCCATTGGCACACATCAATCACTTCCTCTTGCTGAATTTTGCTTAAATGAATTTTATGTAGGAAATCTTGTTCATATCTAAAGAAATCTACTCAAACTCACCTCAAATTTTATTGTCTAGAACAAGTCAAGAAAATAATCAATTATTTGTCCTACCTATAGGATTAATACTTTTTGTACATATGAAGTTATAATTTTAACAATTGTGATCAATTAATATTTTATAGAGAGTTCTTAAACTGCAGAATACAATTGTAGAAATGTACATTTTAAGTGATATCTATTGTCTACAGGTAAATGAATGGTAAACTTCAGTTGGAAGGAAATATATGCCCCATTTCCCAGACAAATGTCACATTGTTTCTATGAAACTCTCAGACATCCATTCCATCTGAGATTCACAAAAACCCAAAAGTGCCACTTTTATCAGGAAACTTTAGCTTGCTAAGTTCACATCTTCCACTTCTGTCCTGAAGGAGAAATCAATAAATGCTTTAGAGTACCTAACCACCACTGCTCTGGAGTATTCAGGAAAAGAATTCACATTGTACAAATGTCTAGGGATAGTGCAACAAAGTTTATCTCTTTGGGCCAAAACACATCAACTGATATAAAATTTTTCAAGTGGCGTCTATTTTTACTTTTATTCTTAAAAATAGCTAATTGGCATGCTCCTTGAGGCTTTTTTTTATAATAGGTTTATTTTTCAAATAATAACATATTTTGAAAGCAGTATTTTATTTTTTAAGTAATTTTAATGTTCAATTTTTGTCTGATGTGTTATATGAGTATAAGAAAATTAAGAGAATAAAAGAAGTGAATATAATCAATGTTAAAACAAAACATCCTAAAAAGAATTAATTAAATTTATAAAGCTAACATTTTTAAAATTAAAATGTTAAAGTAGAAGTAAATATTATGATTTTTATTATAATTAGCTTATCAACAATTCATTCCAAATATAAGCTTATAGAAAAGGCTTAAGGCTATCATATTCATATGTCAATCTTAGGTATGAAAATATTAATACCTTAAACCCATTAGCATCCATTGCATAATACATGAAAGTCATTCAACCAGCAAGCTTGATTGACTATATAGTCTAAAATTCTCAATAGCCAATGAATAGTAAGGTGTTAGTTTTTTGGACTATGCATTAAGCTAGGAGACCAAATACAGTATATCTATTAATTTTTAATTAATTCCATTTCGATTGAAAAATAATGCTACTTCAAGAATCCCTTTCTCTACAAATATAAAAGCAGTCTGGGTAATTTGACATATCAGAAGTCTGAAATTATAAAGTTATACCACTTGGAGTTTATAATGTCTGGCATAGCATATGTTTCTTTTAATAATATGTAACATTATTTATATCAATATTTCTCTACTTAACTTCTTACACAATAAGAAACTGAGAAAATATCAGTATATAGTTTAAATATGAGATAGTTAAGATATTAAATTGAGATATCGATAACTAGGTTTGGTTTCACTAAAATTTGTGTTCTGGCAGGATAACCCAAACTTGAAAGCTAAAAATCAAATTCAGATTTGTAGGAATGAGAGAAAGTATACCAAAAAAAAGGCCTACTGTTGTCTTCCTACTAACTTAAAAACATCATGATCCTCTTTTTGTGAGAGATCTGAATTCTCTAACCAAACTGTAATTTTAGTATATTTCACTCTTTTCATCAAACATATTTTAAAGCAAAAGATACCCAGATAAAGGTAGTTATGCTAATTTGTAGGGAACATAACTGTTCAAACGTGATTCTTTGAGAGACACTTTCCATTCAAGCCTTTGTCTGGAAGCAGAATGGGAGGAATGCTAGAAACCTGGTAGCACCTCCCCTTTCCATTTTCACTGAGTCTGGAAGTCAGGCCAAGGTGCTATGCACATTTGTAGTGTGTCTTTTTTCTTTATTTGGATCTTTCTGGAGACATCCTTACAGTCAAAACTAGAGACGTGTCTCTTAGGTGAGTCCAAACAGCCAGTTTGACAATGGATTTTTACCATCACAATGGACTTAGCCTTCAAGGTATTTCAGAATGGAGGATCATCACAATGATGACTTTACATATAGTAGTTTCCATGTATTATCACATCAGTGTGTTCTATTCCTGTTAAGAATATGAGAAGAAAAGAAACTCCTGTCTCTATTGACAGCTATTCCTTCCTGTCACAGTGTCCATTCCAAAGCATTTTCCTTTTATGTATTATCATTGTAAGTATCTCCAATTTCCTAAATAGTGTTTTAAAATTGAAATCAGTTCTATGTAGAACTGTAGTGGTTGAAATGCAAGTTTCCTGCTATGCGGAGCACCAGGGTAATATGTCATTTTATTTTAAACCTCCTTTAGTATGTCCATAGTTTTTTAATGAGTTTCTCTATTTAACTCATTTTTTTCTTTTTATATCTGATTTTTTCTCTTTCTTAATGAGTTCTAAATTTTTCTCTTTCTCTAAATACTGCAGTGAAATGATCAGCAAATACAGACACCTTCACACAGCAATTGTACCATAATTCAAATTTACCTCATCATGCTTAGTTCTAACCATTGTTTTCTAGTTACTTTTGCAGAGGTCCAAGGGACTTTCATGCAATAGATTTGAAGAGCAGAGTATTGAGATAAGGTTGCTTTAAAAATATGCATGAGGAACCAGGAACATCATGCTCACCAAACAAGCCATGAGAGGTGGCAGGGATGAGACCTCAACATATAATATAAGAAAGTGTACTCTAATCCCCGTTATTATTGCCTGAGCTACGTCTGAAAAATATCTGTCTCATGGGCTCTATGCCTTCTTGGTCAGCGAAGCCAACTAACCTTTGGAATCATAACTTGGAGCTCAACATTATCAGAGCTGGATACCTAAAATAGTTTAAATTGCAGGTAAATGAAATCAAGTGTACACTAGTACAGTTGGTCTACTGCACCAGCAATCTATTGCTTTTCCTTCTTTCTCTGCAGCATTTACATGATGAATTACACCCCAGAAATCTATTGTTCACCCTACTTTTTTTTTCAAGACATGGTTTCTCTGTGTAGCTTTACGCCTTTCCTGGAACTCACTTGGTAGCCCAGGCTGGCCTTGAACTCACAGAGATCCGCCGGCCTCTGCCTCCCAAGTGCTGGGATTAAAGGCGTGCGCCACCAACGCCCGGCCACCCTACTTTTTAATACAACCTGTTAGAGCATCATTACCTTGTGGTCCTTTCTATGCCAATTCAAGTGAGACTTCTCAGCAAGTCCTCTGCCATCCAACCTGAAACTGCTGCCTCTGTCAATCTCTTTCTATCGTATCATCTATCTTATTTTATTCCCATCTCATAACAGTCACTAAACTGTTTCTACATACATACAGATTTGCTGTATCTATATATAAAAATTACCATATATATATATATATCCCTATAGTGGTATATAATTTCTTTTTTTAACTGTGGAGACTCTATCATGAATCTAGAACAAGAAGTACACTTGATTCATACTGTGTTCAAAATTGAAGGTTTCTGCCTGACTTGATTTGAAAAGCTTTTTTATTCTTCAAACCTCTCATTTCTTCCCTATCAGCTAGAAGCAATGATGTACAAACTGAAGAACTGACATATTTCTCCAAGAATGGTCAATAGTCTTCATTAAGCTTGGTATATACAATGCCACTGGTAGTCATTTGTTGAAGCCAGATTTGGATGCTGAGCAGGTTGACATTATAGGGTAGCTTAAGAGCAGACATGTCATGGAAATCATAAAATTCTACATGTGATAATTTTATTTCCCTTTGGTGACCTGCTTATTTAATATTTACCAACACGCTATTGCATGCATTTTAATTTATATTAATGGCATCATTTGTGATAGTACTGCAGTTAGAACATTACAACATAGTAGAAAACCTGGAATTCTCAACTTTATAGATTAGGTACCAAATCAATATAGAAATTGGCTTCATTTCTTGGATTTATATTATTGATTTATAGCAAGCAAGTTATAGCAAAAACTTACATCATAAAAAGTCTGTTATTTTAAAACACTTTCAAAGCAGTACTCAGTGCTCTCATCTTGGTAATTGTGAAGGAGTGTTTGTAAAATCAAAGATTCTATCTTTGCTCAGCCCTTGAAATACTGACAGTGATTCTACTATTCACTGGATATTAGAATAACTTGGAGGAGTTTCAGTGCCCATGACCAATTAAATCTGAATTTCTATGGATAGAATCTAAATATCAACATCCTCCCCAGCCTCCCAAGTGACTGTGATATTCAGACAAAACTGAGATTCACTACCCTAAGGATAAGTGAATGTAAAAATGGGCAACATGCCTAATATATATGGATATGGATAGAGTCAGAGATGGAATATTTCTACTTAAACCTTATGCCAGTCAAGTTGAAGTTTTGCAGTTACATTATGTCATTATCTCTGAAATGTGCTTGGTTGAAATCCAAGGAAGATAAATGAGCACTCTTCACAGAAATGGTTTAATTTGGCAGACATCACTGCTTCCACAAACAAACTGTTCAACAAAATCAATTCTTGGAATCATTATAACTTTAAGAATAGAAATTAAGAACTAAGAGGCAGGTGTTATATGTAGCTTCAGAAAAGGCAACAGAAACACACTCATTTTTGTTATGTGCAGCATTGCTTCTTGGGGTACCTGTTTGCAAATTTTGCTACACACTGTGGGTGGATGGTATTTTCATTCTCTGCTGTTATTTGTACAAGCATCCCCCCCAAAAGGCCTCCAATGTAAATTCCTACATTTCTCTAAGTATAACATTTAAACTGATAAATGACCAATATTGATACTTAAAATGAAATATATATAGGCCAAAATATATGAAAGAGTGTTCACATTTATACCATAAACTTATCTATAAGTGAATATCTGTACCCACAATTCATGTAACTGGCCAACTGCCCTACATGTAGTTTCCAGCCACTTAGTGATCATGTATTACCTATACCTTCCAATTCTGAGATAAATGGCAAACACATTACCATGTATTATTCTCTATCTCATGACTGTAAAACATGTAGCATATACTTTATACCCAATAAAGTATATCACATTTTGCAAATAAATGATAATTCTGATTTTGTTGAACTTCTGATATATAAATTGTGTCATTAGTTAAATTAGTCTTTTAGATCAAATACAAAATTCAAAAAGCCTGTCCATTATTCATTAAATCATCACTGGGTGAACTATAAAAATAAAGTATAATGTAGGATATTGGAAGAAAGTGTAAAAGACCAAATCAAACAAGCAACAGAGTGACAGAATAATTATTTATCTTTTGGTAATTTGGTAATTATTTCCTTTTTTCTTTTTTCTTTTTCCTTTTTATGGTTTGTATTCTTTTTCCTCTCTAAAGATTGAACACTGGATCTGTTAGTATTCACTCTTCATTTGAAATTTTCATTTCTTTAAGCAAATTGGCACACTAACTTTTTAACACAGTAAAACATAGAGCAAGGAGGTTTGATTACAAACTTCCCATTATAGTAGAACAAGTGTGTGAACATGAGTAAGAGATGACCTGACTTACAGCACAATCATGGAGCACCCTAGAAGCCCCTAGTTTAAGATGATTAGCCTCCCTTATAACATATCATCTCAGGGAGGCTAATCACAATATATTGATCTACCAGGGTAATTGTGCATACTCATTACATACAAACACAAACACATACACACACTATCACATACATAACAATGGAGATTAAATGGTATTATTTTTCCTACCTTATATTTAAGTGTCATATATAAAATGTACCATAATGAAAGTTATGTAGTAATATGAATCAGAGACTGATTTGCTTCTGTTTGGTCCACAGATGCAATTGTTGGGTAGAATGGCCTGCTGTATATTATTCCCTAATTTCCACATTATAAGTGTTGATTAATTGTATTGATTTTATGGTTTCAATGTTGGGATAGGGCAATGCACTAGATGTAGTAGAAGGGTTCTCCATCACTTTATTACATCCCTGACTGATGTTTTTCTTTGTTTTGCTTTGTTTGAGACAATGTCACTCTTTGACAGAGGCTGGTTTGTAACTTATGGTCCTTCTGTCTTTGTCTCCCTAATGTATCCTTTAGGTAGTATTTTAAGGGTATACTTGAATTCTGGTTTTATAGGTATCTCTCTACCTAAATATCATCTATCTATCTGTCTATCTATATCTATATCTATATCTATATCTATATCTATCTATCTATCTATCTATCTATCTATCTATCTATCTATCTATCATCTTTCTATCTAATCTTCTATCTGTCTATCTATCTATCTATCTATCTATCATCTATTGTCTATTCTATCTCAAAACTCTATTACATTGTATCAGAATAGTGTTTGTCCCTTCTGTTTTTTTTGTGAAAGGAAAAGGCCGTTCTCACAGCATTGGTTACAAATGACTCTCATCCTACCGCTCTTTTAACATATCTGGTGGATTTCTAAGTATAAGAATGATGCTGAATGTGGTGGCACACATCTGTAATCACAGAATTTGGGAAGTAAAATCAGGAGGATAGGAGTTCATGGCCAGCTCAGTTACGACACGAGCTGGGGATCCAACTGTAGCCAATTATCACACAGTGGTTCTTCCTTTCACTTGTTATTCATCTGTAACTTACTGCTCCACCAGTGAGGAGCCGAGATCACACTGTTCACTTCCCACAGTTTCCTGTTCAAATCCAATGTTCACTGAAAGGAGCATCAACCTTGTGAGCCTGAGTCACTTTGTCAGTCACAGAGCATATGTGTAACTCTTTTAGCTCTGGACATAGGGTACCATTCTTGAGCAATGCTCCTCATGCTCCACCCTGTCATCAAGGATCTTTCTGTAAGTTACTAGGTACTGCAGCATTCTGCATTGTATCCTGGGATCAAACATTCTCTTTTTAAAAAAAAAATATTAATTCATTTTAAAGTTTTCACACAATGAGCATATTCATCTTCATACCTCAATGCTACACCTTTTGGTGCCACTCCTCATATGAGACAATTGTACTTCACTTTCACTTGTATTTGTGAATTTAGGAATATATGTATATAACAACATTAATAAAAAAGATACTATTAATTTGAAAAAGAATGAGAGTGGGGTATATGTGAGTGAGGGTTTGGCTGGAGGAAAGGGGGAAATGTCTTAATTAAATTTTAATTTGAAAAATAACAGAAAGAATGTAAAAACAAAACTGAGCATAGTAATTGAAGTGCATAGGAAAGCAAACATTGTAGATGTTGATAAAACTTTATTTTCCTTTTCTTTATGCACTTTTTGTACCTTGACATACTCTCACAAGATGGTTCTGAGACTTTGAGTCAAACAGAACCAACTGGAATTCTAAATCACAGAAATCAAATGCAGTGAGCTTGCTTTAGTGTGTTGCCTTGAAATATTCACATTTAGCAATATTGATGTTTTAATAGGTTAGTCTATACAACTGTTTATTCATCACAGCAAGTAATATTCCAAGCTGAAGTCTTTTTTCCAAATAAAAACAGGTTGTTTTTATGTAATGTAATATGTAGTTAGAAGTAATGAGAACAGCCTACATTTGTCCATAGTCATTCCCTACTCTGTCAACTCTCATACATACTGATATAAACACATATGCGAGCCCTGAAAACATACTGCAAATTTGTTACTTTAGTACTCAGAAGACAGGGTGCTATAAATAAAATTCTTGTGTGTTCCGAACTAAATGTAAACATGATTTACACTATTGACAACTGTTTATGATTTATTTGTGGATATTTTATGTCTTTCTTTTCATTTTATGTATTTCATTTACTGTGAAATTAGTTTTCTTTCAACAACTACTTGCAGTTATAGAAGCTCTAGGTTCTGGTGATGCCATATTGCTCATTATGTTGTTGTATGTATTTTTGCACTGGCATCTATCCATCTCTTCTTGCAATAGGTGCAAGAGGTGCCTGTTTCTGAGCAAACTGCTCTTGGTTCAATCTGTGCTTGCTGTGTCTATGTCTCAGGGAGCCACTCTTGGTCCTATCAGGGCACTTGGTCCAATCATAGCTGGCACATTTGTCTCAGGAAGCCTCTCTTGGTTCAATAAGAGCTCTTGGGCCAATGAGAGCTGGTGGATTTTGTGTCTCAGGAAACCACTGGAGTCGCAGGGGGAAGGGTAGGTTTGGGGTAAGGCATAGGTCTTGTATATTGCAGGGTATGATGCAGGGTTTTTGTGGGGGAACCTGCCCTCAGAAGTCTTCCCCGTTGGCTGGCAACTGGGGTAGCAATGGGTGGGGGTTCCCAGGGACTGGTTGTGTCCCAGGGACTAGGTCCTAGAGCAAATAGATCCACATCTGTCGTCATGCACAAAACTCAATTCCAAGTGGATCAAAGA
>CABHPH010127340.1:0-17331 GCA_902168325.1 Peromyscus nudipes
GCATTCTATAATAAAAATGAATCACAAATAAATTTTGTATTTAAAAACTCAAATGATGACATTCTGCATATTTCCCTTAATATGACTTCCTGAAATCTATACAAAACTACCAAAATATATTGTTAGTTTCCAAGACTAAAGTAAAGGATGATGTTGCTTACCAAGAACTAAGACATTTTTGTGTATGGCAGAATTTAACTATGGTGATTGATATATGACAACATGTACTTGTAAGAATGAATGGAGTTGTACAGTAAAAAGGGATCAGAGGAGTAGCATGCAAGTTATCTTTTGTGAAAGCTATAGAAGTATGCAGAGAAGGTCTCAGGAAAACAAGGCCGATGGAGGTGTTAGAATTTAAATTTAATTTTAAACCCTTGACATGATGATTAGAAAAGTATAATTTTTTTGTTTGTTTTTGTTTTTTGTTTTTCGAGACAGGGTTTCTTTGTGTAGCTTTGTGCCTTTCCTGGAACTCACTCTGTAGCTCAGGCTGGCCTTGAACACATAGAGATCCGCCTGCCTCTGCCTCCCTAGTGCTGGGATTAAAGGCATGGGCCACCACCACCCTGCTGTGTATATCGCTCTATATAAATAAAACACTGATTGGTGAGTGGTCAGGCAGGAAGTATAGGTGGGACAAGGAGAGAGGAGAATGCTGGGAAGTGGAAGGCTGTGTCAGAGAGACCTGTCAGCCACTGCCATGACAAGCAAGATGTAAGGTACCGGTAAGCCACGAGCCATGTGGCAACTTATAGATTAATAGAAATGAGTTAATTTAAGATAGAAGAAGTAGATAACAAGAAGCCTGCCATGGCCATACAGTTTATAAGTAATATAAGCGTCTGAGTGGTTATTTTATAAGTGGGTTGTGGAATTGAGGGGCTTGGTGGGACCTGGAGAGAAGCTCTCCAGCTACACCACCCAGCTGAAAAGTATAAGTTTTTAAAAAGAAAAAATATACATTCTGTTATAACAAATACTTAGAGATAATATCTCCTTTCTGCACTTAAGCTTGACTATGGACATAGTATTCATAACTAAGAAAATTATTAAGGATCATAAGAACTCAACTAATTTCTTTCACAAAAAGGAAGGTAGGTGCTGGAAAGAATTAATAAACTTATTAAGAAACAATACCAGTGGGATCTGGAGGTAAGGTTTCATCTAGAAATTCTTGACTCCATCGTGTTATTAAGATTTAGATTTAGGAGCTCCTACAGCAGCTTTTAACTCAGTCGCAGGAAGAGGGAACACTTCTTTCATGTCCTGTGTTTTCCATGACAACTCTGGCAGTGCTACATTTGCAGTGTGAATGCCCAAGTGTCTAGAAAATCTCCAAAGCAGGATAGTCATGCTTCCAATACACTTTCATGTGCTCAGCAATATTGGCGTAGATTTTGATAAACTCTTCAGTTAACATGACTAGAGTTTAGCACACTGTAAGTACAAAGTAAAGACTTCTTATCATGTAAAGCACAGGATACTCTTTTCTAGGTTTTTAAGTCCTCAGTTAATATTTAGCTAGCCATAGAAGAGATAGTTATCCATTTAGATACATCACAACTGCATAAAGAGGAGAAGTTATGATGTTTTCCTTTCTAAGTTACCAAGAAAATGAGAGGTGAGGTTAAAAGTCACCTATCAGGGAGGGGTCCATCCTCTGACTACCTACCTGACATTAATTCACTACTCTTCTCTCTCTTTTAGTGAATTTCAATTTTACGTATTTTACATACATTCATTATGTCTTGCAGATCTTGAGTATCAGAGAGCAAGGACACATGCTATTGTCATATTTGTTTATCTTCTAAATAGTGGCCCATCATTCACTCTAGAGAATGGCAACTTTCTGTGATTAAGAAGTTTTATTTCAGTGTCCCCAGTGAAAGGTTTTGGGGAGAAAGGGGCACCAGATGATCAAGGCTATCACAGAGCCCAAATGGGGAAAAAAAGGCCAATATTGGGAATGGAGAAGATGGCTGCAAGGGCAAATGGAGCCCCAAAGAGCAACTCATTAGAAGAGCTGACTATCCTCAGGTTTTATGAAAGTATTATGAAAGGTTTGGGTTTGGGTTCAAATGGGACAGTGAGGCAGACAGCTCTTTTGGGATAAGAGTTTTATTAGAAGAATCATTGACACCATAGACAAGGAGACATTAGTATAGCAGGGACCCACATGAGAGATGATGCCTCCATGGAGGAGTGAGCATCCTCTTTTACAGGTTCTAAGCCACATGACTGATATATTATGTGCCTTGTCTGCAGTCAGGTTGTCTCTCAATTTAGTTGTCAATTAGTTATGAGAAAAGGGAGGGTGAGAATTTAGGAAAAAATAGTTGCTTTGTGTCTAGATATAAATTCCTTTAGTTATGATCATTGTCGCACTTTAGCCAAAAGAGAGGAGCTTTACAAATGGTGTCATCCTCGCTAACATCTAATTGTTTTCTTATTAAAAAATAATATAATGTAGCTTCTAAATTCTTGTGTACTTTTGCTTTTTTTTTTTCTTGTGTCGTGTGGCCTAATTATCTATAATGATCCTCTCTAAATATCCATTTGAGACTTGAGTGCCAGCAAGCTGGCTCCCACAGATCAGACTTATCCCTAGTAATATATGGGAAGATGGCTTCAAACTGTGTCATGGCCATTGTGACTTACAGTGAGATTATAAAAAGTATCTAATGGGATAATAACATTTTGTAAATGTCTGCACTGAGTAAAAATGCTATCTGCTTTTCAAATGTTCTTTCTCTCTGGCCCCTTGCCTTGGATCTGTTTGCAAAACATATTCATCTTTCCACTTCTAGGGCTATACTCATATCTCTACAGCATCCCTGTACTTCTCTAGATTGTTATGTGATCTGCAGCAGTGAATACAGCTCATCATTGTGGATTGTGAAACCTGAGAATCCCTCCTTCAAAGCTCCACTGTTATAGATATGGATCTGTGTTCTGAGGGCACCCAATGAAGTTTACAGGTTTGTGTTCCTAGGATAAAGAGTTACACCATGAACATATTGGTAGACATGAAAATGGAGACAATTTTATTAAGAAGGAAAAACAGTCTTGAGAATGCTGTGGACTAGTGAGATGTAGAAAGCCAAATGTCCAAAAGCGTTGGCCATAAGGCTCATGACACTTCATAAGGCATTTACATGGCATCTACCTCTCAGTTTTATTGCATGTAGTCTGGATAGGAAGTATTTACAGTCTATTTGCTGTCAACTTGGGTTTTTTTTTTTTAATACTTTAATCTTGCCATCACTCTCTCAATCCCTAGGCTCCTGCCTCACCAGGGCATCTACTCAGGTGCAGACTAGCTTCTGGATGTATGATACCTTCACATAGCAAGAACTTCCTACTAGTTGGAATGAAGCAAAGTTAGCAAGTTTCTTGGTTAGGAGAAAGAACAGACATGCTTGTAGTGAGCTCCATAATGGTGTAAGGACAAGAATATAACTAAATGTTACAAAATAGCTGTGGAGGTGATCCTGAGGCTTTTGGAGTTATATGATTGAAAAGAGGTAATCTAGACTGGAAGTTGAGAATGAGAGAAAATGTGTTGGTTTACTCATTTTTTTAATCAAAGATTTAAATAAATGACAGTATATGGCAGTTCATGAGATATTGGGAGGGCTTATGTGGAAGACATGAACAAAAATTTAAGAGTCAAAGTTTTTTTTCCATATATCTATCATAAAAAGAGGTACTCCATTCCTCTACAAACATGTACATAAACATATACACAAATAATAACAAAAATAATAAATGAATAAATTTAAAAAACTTTCCTGTTAATACCCTTATTTGTCTAAAACAGGTCCTTCCTAATTCATCATTATTGTGGCTTCGGAACAACTCAGACATGATCATCTCTAAATTCTTAGCTCCTTGAACCGTATGTGTTCTGAGAATCAGGCTGAGAAGGGCCTCCAGGGTCTCCACAAGGAGATGACAGAAACCCATCCAGGCCAGGAGTTGGCTGCCAGCCTATGTTGCCACTTTCCCAAATTAGTCATTAGTCTTCTATGGGAGAAAGGAACAGAAAATAGTTCATAACTGTCGGTGAGGCGTTTTTGCTTTATATAAAATAAATAAGTTTAAGGAATTCCTTACGAACAGAAAAGTGTTTGTATTTGTGTTTGCGAAAGAGACAACCTTACCTCAGTGTATTTAATGGATGACAAACATCAGGAGCTATTACTCATTGTGATGCAAGACAAAAGGGCAGGAAGTTAATGTCATCATTTCTGAGGTGATTCTCAGAACATATTGACTAATAAAAAATTTCTGCCTGCTGGGAGGGCGGGTGGTAATTGTGTATTTCAAGGAGAAAAAGCATCTTAACTGTAACTGTGAGAATGTGTCTTAAAATATCTGCAGCAGCATGTGATGCAGATCGCTGGAAGAAAATTCACCATCAAACCTGGAAAACACATTACATAAGTACTTCTTAATAGTCAGTGTTTGGTGATCACCAATGAATTATCCCATTATCACCAGTGGAGAGCAAATGGTGACTGAACAACTCCCAGACAGGCACGTTTCCTGAGATGATGTCAAAATGTCACAACAAGTTTAAGGTTCCTACTAATATTCTCTATCTGTTTCTATGTGCTTGATCCATGGCATTTCAATCTTTCTCTGCAGGTAAGATGATACCTACATCTCAGATTAAAGGAGAAGACATTGAATCCTATAGGTAAATTTGTGTCCACCAAATAGTCAGCCAGAACATGATGTAGATATGGTTATTTAGAAAAGTGTCTTAAAGCTCTGGAGAGATGGTCTAGAGGTTAAGAGCTCTTACTGCTCTTACAGAGGTTTGATTATCAGCACCCATATTAAGCAGTTCACAACCTTCTGTATCCCCAGCTCTAATGGGCATGGTGCCCTCTTCTGGCCTCCATTGGTACACACATACAGAGATAAATTAAAATAATAACTTGGGGCTTTAAGAGGAGGAGGGAAGGTCAATAGAGAAGGGGAGGGAATGAGGAGAGTAAAATAACACTAAGGATGTTTATAAAAGCCACAATAATCTACTATTATTTATTTACCTAAAATTACATATAATACATATAAGTCTACACACACACACATAATTTAAAAGAAGTTATCCCACCTACTTAGACAATTTTCTTTCCCAAAGCATTAGACTATCTAACAAACAAACACCAGGCATGAGAAACCACCTCTTGAGTAGGTAGGGAGCTTGAGAAACTCTAAAAACATCTGTGTGTATGTGTGTGTGTGTGTGTGTGTGTGTGTGTGTGTGTGTGTGTGTGTGTATGTGGTGCATGTGTATACAAATGTGTGTGCATACATCATGAAACACATATGGAGCTCAGAGGAAAACATGCAGAGTCATTCCCTCCTTCCACCACTTGGTTTGGGGATCAAATCCAGGTCATCACTTTTATCCACTGGGCCATCTCAGAAGTCCTTGGTGAAGACTAGGAGAAATTCCAGCCAAAGACAGAGTTAGCTACAGGCAGAAGAACTTGGTGATTACAAGTGTCTAGAAGGCCTGTCTGTCTCTTTAGAGTCCAAGCAGAAATACCCACCCCACTCCACCTGACCCCATACCCACCAAATGCAGTTTTGAAATCTGTTTTCTCCACTAATGGGCCTTGGCCTTCAGATCACATTACATCCTGGCTCTTCATACCATTTGCAAGTCTTTCTTTCTGAATGAATTATTCCTATGAGTTCCAATCTGACAAATAGTTGCAAGCAAGTAAAGATGGGAGGTGTGAGAAATAGGGAGGGTAGAGTAATGATGTGAGAGTAGAAATGTGCACATGGCAGAAGGGAATGGGGAAAACACTAAATGTGGAGTTTATCACTTCATCAGTGTCAAATTTCCTGTATAACTGAGGGGAAATGGTACTGTTCACCCATGGATCAACCAATGACCGCCAACATTAAACTCAGTGCACATCTGTGGCTACTTCATACAATAAGCCTAACCTAGAAAAGATTAGCAAATATTTATAGTAAAATTGTTATTATTAAGTGAAGACTTACTGTTTAATCATAATTTATTAGTCCTGTTTGAGTCTTTTTGCATATTTTAATGTATAAGAGGTCACAACATTTAATTACTGATATACTATATCCCTGGATAAGAAATTTGGTTTTTTAAATAAATAAAACATCTTTAAGTTTTTCTAAAACTTCTTTCATTGGAACAAAAATACTAAGATAATTTTTAAAAGCTTAATCATTTTATTTTATATGTATGTATGTGGGCCTGAGTATATGTTTGTGTGCTACATGCATTCCTGGTGCTTGTGGAGACCATAGGGAAGGCATCAGATTCACTGGAACTGGAGTTACAGGCAGTTGTGAGCCACCATGTGGGTGATGGGAATCAAACCTGGATCCTCTGCAAGAACAACCAATGCTCTTAACTGCTGAGCCATCTCTTCACCCACCTCAAATCATTTTGTACTTAGAAAGTTAATCCTGAAGTTCATATGAAAATATACCAATATGATGTCTCTTTGAATGTTAGCATTCTAAGATATAATTCAGAGATGAAGAAATAATGCGTGATCCCATATCAATGAGCCAAACTCTCTTCATTCTCCTGTCTTTTTACACCATGTTTTATGGACAGTGACCTTCTGGTGTGATATACATTCCTGACTATTTCCACTTACTAGTTAAGACTGACATTTCTGATTGCTAGTACCAGGTTAGTTCTTCTTGTTGGCTGTCATGAGGAGACAAAAATTGCATGTTATTTTAACAAGAGTAATTTTAAATATAAAGAATTGTTAATGGGATGAACCGTTGTTAATTAGGTTATTCAAAAAGTCATGGAGTTTTTAGCAAAATACCGAAGAGTCAGCTGCTGGAGGAAACAGCAAGAATTCATTAAACTTAGATGCTTAAAACTGGTTGACAAGTTAGGTTTCGTCTCAGCTGATGCTGGGGTCTTTGATCGTAGAGGAAAGTTCTTACCAGATCATGGAGGAGTGACACACCCTGGTTGTGATTCAACAGGGGCCAGGATTTCTGAGAGGAGATCTGTCCTAGCTTGCAGATTTTCGGATATCTGTTCTGTCACAGTTGGAAAAAACACAAACTGAATTGAGGTTGTGCTGAAGGGACTGTTGCTGAGATGAAGAGTCTTTGCATGTTGCCACCGGCAGAGACAGAGCAAGCCAGCAGGTGCAAGGTCTTTGGCTTCCAGCCCTGGGCCTCCCTCTATCACCCACTGCCGGTGGAGCCTCACTGGCCTCTGGCAGCCAAAGCAGAGGAGTTTACAGAACTAAGGGTGAACAATTGCAAAGGTCATTTCTTAGCAGAATGAACTAGCCAGGATCAGTTCAAGAACTTGCCCAGAGTTCACCTGACAACAATCTGAGGCAGACACGTCAGGATGTGAAGACTGTCTGGCTTTAATTCATCAATTTTGCACGTTTTCATTTTCCAAAATAAGGTATTATTCACAGGCTCTTAATAAGAGTCAAGGTGAACTTAGGAAGCAGCCCCTGATTTGCACAAATGGTTCTAGCTTGCACAGCGTTTGTGAATCTTGCAACACTAAAACTACATGTGTTAACTATGTGCCACTGTATACATGTGCAGGGGAAATACCTGGAGGGAGCATGTTAGGGGAACATAGTGAAAACAATCCCGTTATGGAAGTCAAGGTTTGTTTCTAAAGAATTACAAGCAGTAGACTTGTTTTATGTATGGCATTCCATGAAGAATGAACTTGCTTCATTCTTTGGAGCAACCCACCAGAGAAAGACTAGAAAAGAAATGCCCTTTCAGGCTCTCATAAAATTTGTTGATTATTTTCTATGCTGTATGATAGGTACAATGAGGAAATGCCTGGTGTTTTCCCTTATTCTGAACACCTCAAAATATTGTCAAACCCTTGAAAAACCTACTTCCCTTTTTCCTGTTTCTGAAACATCAAAACATCACACACACACACACACACACACACACACACACACACACACACCATGCTAAAGGTAGATTTAGTTAATTGATATATGAATAAATATATATGAGGAAAAATTTAATTAGCAAATGGGTAAAAGAATAAATATACAGTTCTATCTATGTTCTGTGTGATGTACATAAAATCTTTACAATTTTTTTTTCACTTACAAGCTGAGAGATGGTGTGATAGTTAATTTTATGTGTCAGCTTGAGCAGGTTACATGGTACCCATATATGTGATCAAATGATATTCTGGATTCTTGTATAGTATCACTTTTAGGTGAAGCTACCATTTAGTGTGTGTCTTAGTTAATGTTCTTTTGCTGTGAAAAGACATTATGACCAAGGAACCTTATAAGAGGAAGCATTTAATTAGGGACTTGCTTACAGTTTCAGAGGTCCTTGACTGCCATGGTGTAGAACATGTTGACATATAGCAGGCATGGTGCTGGAGCAGTAGGTGAGAGCACACATCTGGTCCACAAGCAGCAGGCAGAAGGGAGAGAGAGAGAGAGAGAGAGAGAGAGAGAGAGAGAGAGAGAATGCTATTTTGAAACCTCAAAGCCTACCCCCAGTGTCACACCTCCTTCAACAAGGCCACACATCTTATTCCTTCCTAGTCTTGGAACAACTGGGAACCAAACATTCAAATACGTGAGTCTACAGGGACACTGTCATTTAAACACTACAACTTGGTAGAGTTGAAAAAGCAGATTGTCCTCTAGTGTTTGTGGGCTGAGGCCCACCAGGGAAAAGGGCTTCAGACAAGAAAATATATGACTTTACTTTATGTAGAAAATAATTTCTCTGCCTGCCTTCAAAGTTGGATGCTGATATTTATATGCCTTCAACTCAAATAGGAATAGCTAATCTTCTTGGGGTTTTCATTCTCTGGCTTTTGTACTTGGAGCAGAACAATACCATTCACTGGCTTAGGTCTCGAGAGGACTGCACTATTTACTCTATAGATTCATTTGCAGGTCTCAAAACTTGTCAATCTCTATAATTATATGAGCGAATTCTTTATAAAAATATATTATATACAGAGATACCTTTCTATCAGACATTTATCTATCTACTGTTTATCACCTGTCTTGTATCATCTCTTTCTATTATCTATCTATCTATCTATCTATCTATCTATCTATCTATCTATCTATCATCTATCAACTTTTCTATTTATCATCTATCATCAACTACCTGTCTGTTTACTTCATCCTGGTTCTGTGATTTCTAGAGAATTTTGCTTTATGCAGCTAGTAACAAACAAATGAAGGAGGGAGACAAAATCGAGAACCAACTGGATTTTTCACTTTGGATTTTTATGCTTCCTTTCTTTTTTGGTGTGACTATTTTACCAATGAGCTGTCATTTTCCCATCAGCTGTCATTCATTGCCTACTCTCTGACCACCATGGGTTGTATATTCCACCCATTTCATCTTGTGCTTTGAGTTTGGGGGAAAAAAATAAAAATAAAAAAACTGCTGAAGCTGAGTGAATAACTTGCCCAGTATGACAGGACTAATAGAACATAGGTAAAGAACAAATCCATCATTCTCAAATTTCAAAGTTTCATTCTCATCTAGTTAAGGCATCAACATTAAGCAATGCATTTTTTCCTTTATTTTCATTACTTTTGCAAAAGTGAGGACCTGACTATGATGATCTTTATTATCTCTTCTACTCCAGACAATCTATGATTCCATCTTCCTTAGTGAAAATGTAAAAATGACCATCAGGACCATGTTAAGCACAAGTCAGCCCTTGTTTAAAGCCATGCAGTCAGATGACTATATTAGAAGATACTCTTACAGAGAAGTTAAGGTGTGCTGACCTTAAAGAAACTTTACTACAATTGCTGCATGGTTGTGTATCTGTGATTGTCCTCAACAGAATGAAGACGTTCTAAAGAAACCCTAGTGTCTCTCAATCTGACTACTGAAGTAAGAGACACCCAGTAATGTTAATACTTCCAGAAATCTCACGGTGGGAGAAGGAACAGGTAGGTACCAGCCAGAGGGAGAACTTGTTTTTCAGAAAAGATTTCAGTTTAACAACTTGTCAGACCACTTAAGAGAATGAGACTGAAAGCTGGATAATGGTGGGTCAGTGGTGAGTGGCAGCACACCTTGTCATGGATTGTATAGATGTGTGTGTCTTTGGCCTTTATTTACACTTTGATCTTTCTTCAGGAACTCAAAGACAAAGAATGACTTGAGGGGTTTGCTGAATCTCTTTTTGGTCACATTGATTAAGTGTCTTTTTTTGGCTTTTACCTTTTAATTTGGCTCTTTTAATTGGCTTATTGAGGACTTGTAGCTGAACTTAACTTGGGACATGAGTTATGACTCTCAAGGTTGATAACATTTCCAGTTGTTTTGTAGCATTAATCTATTTAAGCAAAATGTGTTGTTAGAAAACAGGTTTATTTTTCCCTTTCCTTGCAATTTTCCTTCCTCTCTGAATATCCCATGATACACTTTTCTTATTCTATGTTCTATTTGATTCACTCTGCCCCAACCCTACAGGCATGAGATCTCTGGTATTGCCCTGTGTGTTTCATTTTTTCAATTCTGTAAACTCTAAGCACCAGTGCCACTGTATTCACCCATGCTTCATTTCATTTATTATTTTCTCTAGACTCTGAAAACAAATCTGGCAGACTTAACAGGTTTCCTAGAGTATGTTACACAGATTGTTAAATTTGTTATTTAAAGAAATAAAGGTCTGTAGGCAGATAACTTGAAATAAGTCTAAACAAAATAGAATTGCATTCATTTCCTTTTTATAAGACCTTCTCAGAGCATTTGGTATGTGAATGTGTTCAAGGAATCAACAGTCGGTTAATCCAACTGGTCTCACATTTTAGTTTATTCTGGAATGCTCTTTATTTCAGAGTATCATGCAAAACTAGAGGTCAAGAGAAAAATGCACTTGCGAACATGAAAATCAAAACTACATCCTGCAATCAAATGGTTAAGAATGTTCACCTTGGGCTGGAGAGATGGTTCAGCTGTTAAGAGCACTGAATGCTCTTTTAGAGGTCGGGAGTTCTATTCCCAGCAACCACATGGTGGCTCACAAACCATGTGATGGTGCCCTGCAGGGACACATGCAGGCATAACACTGTATACACAATAAATAAATAAATTTTAGAAAAGAATCTTCACCTTTTGACACGTATATGTGTGTGTGTGTGTGTGTGTGTGTGTGTGTTTGTGTGTGTACACTCACATACGTACAAGCACACTTAAATGCAGAAATTAGCCCATTTTAGATCATGGGAACAAATACTGACTATTCTTCATTTAGAACAGTAGTTCTTGGGGGAAAAAACCCACTTGTGAAGTATGAAAGAGTTCATATTATTAGAAAAGACTAGGTAAACTTCTGCATTTAGGTAAAAGTCTAAAATTTTGAACACATTTACTCACTTACTAATTCTTAGATAAGGAATGTATTTCATGTACTCTCTGGCCAAGTCTATAAAACTTAGTCACAGTGTAAAAATAGCTCAAAGCCCAAGTTCTGACATATATCAAGGCTCTGGTGTTATTAGCAAGAAAATATGGGTAATGTGCTCCAATGTTATGTGTTGTGTGCTTGCTCCATCTTCACCATAGAGCAGAAGGCAAGGGCATGTCTATCAAAGGCTATGTACATTTTTAATCATAATGTATTGCCTAGTGACATTCCTTGAGGCCATTTGTAACTGGTAAGTGTATTTTTTTCCTCAGGCCCAATGTGACTACATTTTGAACTTCTTCAATGTTATTATTTTTAAAAACTCATGATACAATTTGTGAAAATATATTAAAAACTCATAAATATTGTTATTATTACTAAAAAATAAACACCTACTCAAGTAGTCTTTGTCTGCTAAAAGTAGTATATACATTTCTGTTATTCCTTTTCTGTTAATTTATGAGTTGTTGCTTTTGTTTATTAAAGATTAAGATTTATCTCAAATTCATTTACATTTTTAAAGTTTTATTTATTTTTCTTTTAGATGTATGAAAGTTTGCCTTCATGCATGTGTGTATACCACATATATGCAGTCAATGTCCACAGTGGCCAGAAGAGGGCATTGGATCCCCTGGAACTGGAGATACAAATGCCTGTCAGCCACTATGTGGATGTTATGAACTGAACTTAGGCCCTCTATGAGAGCAGACAGTGCTCTCTTAGTTGCTGATCTCTCTCTCTAGCTCCTAAAATTTATTTTGGTTGTAGATATTAGCTAATGACCTAGTTTTCTATATAGCTACTAAATTAGCTCAAATATAATATATATAAATAATATACAATAATTTCATATATATAAAACCAACTGTATCATCTTCATCAAGCAAGTATAGATGTGATGTTCTAGTCCTATTGATTTGTTTTAATGTGCTAGTTGACTAGCTTTTAATATATTAATATATTAATTTTGAAACATGTTTGCTTATTTTTCAGGATCATTTAACTAATAATACTAAAAGTATTAGTGTGTTAAAAGTTATTGATTAATCATAATTTCTTAAACACCTTTGAGTTTTTTAATGCAGTTTTTGTTTGCAAAATAAATTTTGACAATTTGATGTTTTATTATCATTAAATTTCTTTTTGACATAATGCTCTCTGATCACACTTACTCTTCACCCTCTGATTTCTCTCTAATTCTCATCAACTTCACCAGCTCCTTGCAAGTCTCCCTCCAATCTTTGTGTCTTCTTGTTTGGTTTGCTTATGGCTCTGTGACTGATGAGTTTAACCAGGGCCATCAATATGTACATGATGTAGACCTATCTATCCACTGGTGTACGTGAGATTCACTAGTGGCTAAAAGTCTGAAGATAATGTCTCACCCTCATGCAGCATCTACTGACCACCAGTAGCTCTCCAGGGAGGAAATGGGTCCCATGAACACCTGCCCCATCCATGACTGAATGTTTACAGGTCCGTTTCTATGAAAAGAGTTCAGGCGATTTTGGCTGCTGAATTCATGACTGCAGTTTGTTTATCATGCGCACTAGATGGCATTGCTGAGCTCTTCTCACCATTGTCTACATCTTAGGCTTTTCTAGCCCTTCTTTGGGATGCTCTTTGAGAAGTGGCTAACATAGACGGCTGTTTCAGGGCTGAGCACTCTACAATTACATGCTCTCAACCGTTTGGCCAGCAACAAGTCTCTACATTTACTGTTGTTCACTGCAAAAAAAAAAGAAGCTTCAAGGATCAACACTAAATTCAGCACTTGTCTATGGTACTAACATAAATATTTAAAATGCAATTTGACACTGTATATGTTGAACAAAACAGTAGTAGGTTCTCCCTTGGACCTGTGATTTCCTTATGAATTGGCATTTAGTCAAGATTTCAGGTCCAGACATAAATTGCCTCCTGTGGTGTGGGCCTCAAATATAAGCAGAAATGTATAGGTTATCTCAGTAACACTACTGCACCAATAGATCCATCTTCCCTGACAGATCAGTATTGTAGCATACTAGGCCCATCACTGGGTAACACCATTGATGGTTTTTCTTAGTTAAGTATTTAACAGCATATTTCTTCGATATTGGGAACATTCTTATGTTTGGAAGTCTTGTTTTTGTGTGAAAGATGAATGATCCATTTATGAGAAGAGCAGCAATAGTAAGCGAATCTATGACTTTTTATGGGGAGATGTGAACAAACATACAAATCAAAGAATAATTCCATTAAAGTCTAACTTGACAAACCAAAGAACTTATTGAGCTTCCTTACAGTGTATTGGTGAGAAGCCAAATACCCCTCTATCACTAAAAAACAAAACAGAACAAAAACTACACTTTAGCATGGGTAAAAACTTATAAAAGCTTCATCCCAAGAGCTCCTGGTTAGATGTGCAGGTAGCTTGGCCAGTTAGAAAGTGTCTTCTCCCTAGTGATTGTTACTACTCATGTAACCTTAGGGAGAAGCCTTATGAATTGTGTAAGTTTCCTGAGCTTCCTGGAACTTGTGAATTGTTTCCATCTTAGTCTTATGAGCATTCTTTCACCAACCAGAAGGAATAGTTCAATTCAAAGAAAGTTGCACACCATCAGCTTTACCAAAAGAGACATATTCCTAAAACCAGATGAAGAGCTTGCTGGTTGAGAAGTAGGCAAACAATATTCTTGTTCTTTGAGAAACCTACATTTAAGAAGGGCCAAGCTAAGTCAAGCTTGCTTACGTATATCCACAAAACTCACTAAAAGCAAATGTTCCACCCACCTCAATGGTGGGTAAGTACATGCAGAGAATACTTAGGAATAATCTTCTGGAATCTTTTAAGAGAACTGGATATTCTCTGTTATCCTCATTTCTATTCTGATTATGATTTAGAAAAATAGCCTGGTTGGTTCTTAAGCCAACAAAATACATATTAAAAGTGTTTCAGAATAAAGGAAGTAGATATATTTTTATGCTAAAACTTTGATATCCGTTGTTAATCTTAACTCAAAATGAGATATTTGTTTTGGATGCCAATCAGGTTGAAAAGGCAGCAGCCAACTCCAGACTTCCCCTGAAGTTTAAATGTCAACCAACAGCAAAATGTGCTTGTTTTTTTTTTTTTTATGTAACTAGAGAAGAAATTCTATTATTTAATTGATTAAAATACTCCAATTCTTTTCAGGTGACCTTCTGCATGTAGCTTCTAAACAAAGAAATGGCTAGAGCCATCAGTCAAGGACTACAGACCCAGATGTTTTACCATTACCAGATAACTGGTTTAGGGGTATCAAACTTTAATGCACATACTGGGAGCACCTGGAAGAAAGAATTAATTACCTCAATAATGGCAAGTGACAGGAGAAAGGTACTAAATGGGAGAAGGGCAGTGTTACTATTCTGTTGCTATGAAGAGACATCATGAACAAGACAGCTCTTATAAAGACAGCATTTAATTGGGGGCCTGCTTACAGTTTCAGAGGGTCAGTCCATTATAATCATGGTGTGGACTGTGGTGGCAGGCCAGCAGGTGTGGTGCTAGAGACATAGCTGAGAGCTTTCCGTACTGATGGACAAGCAGCAGGCAGAAAGAGAGACACTGGGCCTAGCATAGACTTTATAAACCTTAAAGCCAACCCTCCAAACACTTCCTCCAACAAGGATCAAACAAAGCCACAGCTCTTAATCCTATCCAAACAGTAGTCAACTGGGTACCAAGCATTCAAATATATGGATCTATGGGGACCATTCTCATTCATACTGTCATAGGCAGTCAAAAGGCAAAGATGGGGAATGTCCCCCTTTTTTTTAGTTATGAATAATGTTTCTTATTTGGCTTTATAAACAGGCTAAAGTTATATTTGTTTGCAAAAATTATGTAACAGAAGGGATGAAGTTTCATGTTTTAAAGTCAAGAAACTGATAAAATATTTTTAAATTTGTTTTAAGTGTGTGTGTGTGTGTGTGTGTGTGTGTGTGTGTGAGTGTGTGTGTGTGTACATCTGAACAGATGCCCACAGTTGTCAGCAGAAAACACCAGACCCCCTTGAACTGGAATTATAGGAATTGTGAGCCACCTGATGTTGTGTGGGAATCAGACTTGGGTTTTTTGTAAGAGCACTATGTTCTCTTAATGACGAACCTATCTCGCCAGCCTTGAAAAATTGATAAAATATTTTAGCTGGATTCCTCAGTGCCCAGAATGTGATGGAGAAATAAGAAACAGATAGATTGAGAATACTATTGAGAAAAAAAATTGGGTGTGATGGTTATATCCCACTTCTGGATAACATGCTATTGGATATTATGGACTATAACATGAGGTGCTGAGCCTTGCATGGTGATTGAGGCTCCTGGTGATATAAGTGAGTATCTATTAATAATGAATGACATAGAATCCTCAGTTCACATAGTGGCAAAACCAATCGAGTTGTAAGTCCAATGTTACTGTGACTTTTGCCCTGTGCATGGGAGCAAACCTAACAAAGTCATTCTTCTATTGGTTTTTCAGTACACACTCAACTAGGCAAACTTTGTGGTTTTATTATGGGCAGTTTTCTTAGAAACAAAAGTCCCAAGAGATGTGATGCTTGGCTTTCACTGGTTATAGCTCTGGAAACCTTTCATAAGTGGGAAGTGTTATAAGCCTAAGAGAATTTTATATGCCTTGCCTACAGACTAGTTTTGCTTTGTGAAACAGTCCCTTCAGTGTGCTGTTTACCTCATGATCTTCTGGTGTTTCGGAGCAGTGGCTCAGCTCTCTCTGTAGCAACATCAAAACAATGCATCCTATCTCACAACACAAACTTGGGAAAAGCTCAAAATGTAACCTTCCAAATACTCTTTGTACTGCATGTCTACTGGTTTGGCCTTAGGCAACCCTATAAGCATAAAAATGTGTGAACTCTGGATCGTTTGAATTTTTAGACATAGACTTCATACTCATAGTTTGATCATCAGCATGCTGCATTTCTGATGGTGGCATCAAAAGATTATAATACAACTGAAAATTTCCTATTGTGTACTGCCATTATAGCTGTCATAACTAATTGTAGTGTTACTTGTGGAACTGTCAGGAAATGGGGGAGGTCAACATTCTCCCCTGGGAGGTTACTATCCTGCCTCTGATATAGAACTAAAGTGCGTACAGTTGCTTATGGTACACAATACTTGATGATGATAACTGCAGTTTGACCACAGTCTGAATTTACTATACTGTATGTTTTTATCATGACTATATAGTACAGCTTCATATATATACATATATATATATGTGTGTGTGTATACATATATATATATGTGTGTGTATGTATTTGTGTATGTATGTGTGTGCATAGTGTGCATACACACATACATAGATACATATACATATACAAAATAGATATATAAATTTACTATAAAATACTATTGTCTGTTATGACATCATCAGTGTCATATATATTGTGTTTTTCCTCTTTCGAATGCATCAATTTCTTCTGTGCTAAATTTAATCTTACATTATTTTGTTCATCACGGTTTTAGAAACAGTGGGCTATTTATTATATATACATTATTATATATATGTATGTATATATGTGCATATACATGTATCTTATCCCATATATCTTTGTGTAAGTTTACTCCATGAAGTTCTCACAATCATGAGATTATCCATAATGCATTTCTTAGAATATATTTCTCTTATCGTGATGCACAACTCTATTTATATAGAGAGAAATTTAGTAGTAACAAACATGTGCTAACTATTTAGTTGTGTGTGTGTGTGTGTGTGTGTTTCCATCACATTCCTCTATTGTTTCCATAACATTCCTCTAGCAATAATTTCACTGGGTAAAATTAATATATAAATTAATTGAAATTGTGAACTGCATTCTGATGGGTTTTGCAAGTTGTCAAAATTACTA
>CABHPH010127341.1:3612-13993 GCA_902168325.1 Peromyscus nudipes
ACAGAGAAACCCTGTCTCGAAAAACCAAAAAAAAAAAAAAAAAATGTTTTGTCACAGTTTTGTTTCATGAATATAAGACTAATGTCAAATGTTGTCCTTATTTATTATTCTTTAGCTTTCTGGGCTTCTCTATGAAATGAGAACACTTACTTTGCAGAGTTATTGTGAGCTTTACATCAGATAACATCTGTAAAGTCCTCAGTTACCCTATTGCTATAGGTTAAAATCAAGCATTTTACATGCTAATTATAATGAGTTGTGTTTGAAATTAGGTAATAATTAACTTAAGGAAATGGGTCACCATGAAATGCCATGTGTCTTAGGGTTTCTATTGCTGTGAGACATCATGACAATGGCAACTCCTATAAAGAAAAACATGTAATTGGGTGGCTTACAGTTTAGAGGTTCAGTCCATTATCATCATGGTGGGACTTGGCAGCATGCAGGCAGACATGGTGCGGGAGAGGGAGCTGAGAGTTCTACATCTTGCAGGAAGTGGTATAAGACACTGGGCAGTATCTTGAGCATATATGAGACCTCAAAGCCTGCCTCTACAATGACACATTTCCTCCATCAAGACCACACCTACTCCACAAGACCAAAACTAATAGTGCCACTCCCCTTGGGGGCCATTTTCTTTCAAACCATGTGTACCATGTGTCACATCTGAAGTTTTTTTACTCTCATTAAAATATTTTCTAGACTACCTTGGTGCATCACTTGAGAACCTTCCCCCTTAATACTTTGAGATACATTTTTCCTTTCTTCTTTATATGTCTGCGTGGTTCTGTGGGTGTCTGCCCTGTTTATACAGGTGCCTTTGGAGATCAGAAGAGAGGGCATTGTGAGTTGCTCCACATGGGTCCTAGGTATTGAACTCAGGTCCTCCAGCACTCTTTAACAGCTGAGCCATTACTTCAGCCCTCCTCAACCTTGATTTTAGGTGGAATTTCTTTGGTTTTATATAGCTAGCGTTGCTGTTACACTGCCTTGATTTTGGATTCTGACTCCTGTCTTAATGTAAATTTCTAAATCTCAGTCACTAGAATATTGAATGCTTATGTGTTAATTGTTGTGACCTGGAAGAGAATAAAGAACTTGCTTTGAAGTACAGGAAGTTATCTGAACTTGTTTTTATGTTACCTCTTTAAATGCAACATTGTGGCACTTAGATCCTGCCTCCTTGGTCCTAGTTTATAATTCATTTGGCTTGCCCACCTGGTAACAGCATCCGAAGCTTGAATATTGTTCTGCCTGTAGACATTGTTTATCTTCCATTTGTGAGTGGAAAACATCTAATACTTACCTGGGAGATAGTTCCCCCCCCCCAGGGGATTTTCTTAAGGTTGCTTATTTTTGCTATAAACTGGTTGTATGATAATTAGATGCAATTTTTATGGATTTCTTTATAGTTCCCTTTATTGGCTATCAGACTATAGCATTGCAATATTTTAAAAATAAACGTGATGCCCTATCTACAGCCACAGTAGAAAGCTTAGATGAGGGTGGTGATTCTAATCCCTGCCCACCTCCTTGGTATACCTGAGCAGTTCAAGGGCTGGAGAAAAATGCAGTGCTGTTGCATGTAGTTGTTTGAATGAGAATGCCCCCCACAGGCTCAAAGAGTTGAACACATGGGCCCAAGTTGGTGGCACTGTTTGGGAAGTTTAGGGGGAGTGGCCTTGCTGGAGGAAGTGCATTACTGCATATGAGAGTATGAGAGTACAAGGCCTCTGCCACTTCCAGTTTGTGCTCTCTACTTTGTGCTTGTGTTTCAAGATGTGAGCCCTCAGCTTTCTGCGCTGGTCAGTGTGCCTGTCTGCTGCCCTGTCTTCCTGCCTTGATAGATCTTGTTCCTTTGGACAACCACTATAACCATAAGACAAATTCGTCCTTAAGTTGCTTTGGTCATGGTGTTTTATCTCAGCATCAGAAAAATAACTGATATACTGAGTCTCCCTTCAAATTCATGACCACTAACTTTGAAGGTACTATCTACACTCCTCATGTGGTGATATTTTGTTTTACTTATTAATAAAATTTGCCTGAAGATCAGAGAACAGAGCAAGCCACTAGATTAAACAAAGAGGCCAGGCAGTGGTGACACACACCTTTAATCCTAGCACTTTGGAGGCAGAGATCTGTCTGGATCTCTGTGAGTTCAAAGCCACACTGGGCTACATGAGATTGATCCGGTCTAGGAGAGAAGCAGAGCCAGGCAGTGGTGGCACACACCTTTAACCTCAGTACTTGGGAGTCACATGCCTTTAACCCTAGCACATGAGATCTCATGCCTTTGCTACCAGTATTTGGGAAGCACACACGCCATTAATCTCAGCACTAGGATGGAAGTAAAATGGCTGAGTGGAGAAAGGTATATAAGGCGTGAGGAGACAGGAACTAGAGCCTTTTCGGCTGAGGACTCAGGCTTTCAGTCAGGATTCCTGGAGCTAGGATCTCGCCTTCCATTCAGCCTAAGGATTTGGTGGTGATGAGAAGTTTCTCTAGTGGCTTGTTCCTTTGTCTGTGTGATCTTTCAGTATTTACCCCAATATCTGGCTCTGGGTTTCTTATATAAGACCATTTAGGATTTGAACACCACCTTCTGTACTGTCCACTCTTTTATGTCAGTGTTTTTCTTTTCTCCTTCCATCCCTCTACCCCAAAGCTGATGAGAAAATCAAACATATTAGGAAGGAAACGTCTGCTGTCTTGTCTACTAATGTAACAGTATTTGCACTCAGCCCAGTGTTGGACTTCAGTTCCTAATATGCCTTCCCGCTGGCTCCCAACCGTCTCTTTAATGCTCTTCTGTGTTGTTAATTATCTGTGTTTGCCAAATCATTCCTATCAGCATACTTACAGCACCTATCTTCAAAAGAAAAAAGAGAAAGGGGAAGAAGAAGAAAAAAACTTCTTGAAGACCCCACAGCTCCTACAGACATGGTCTTCTGTCTCTGTTCCTCATTACGGCATGACACTTCAAATACGCTGTCTGTGCTAGCTTTCCTTCTGTTCCTCCAGGAGATCCCCCCTCCCCTGCCAAACTGGTTCTTTCCCAGGTGCTGGGGATCTCTGAGCCTTCCCTCACTGCAGTGCATGACAGGTCGGCCTCTTCCTTACACTCCTTTCCTTTGGATTCCACAACTCCTGCATTCGTGCCCCATGGGTCAGTGTCAGGTTGTTCTTCATTTCTCACACTCTTCGTCCCCTTGCTAGGTGGATCTTGTGGATTCCACTGTTCCTGAGATGTCTGTCTCCTGAGGACAATCAAATTGATATCTAGCCGGTGCCTCCCTTATAGCTTTGGCGTCTCCTTCATGGCCTACATTCTCATGCCCAGTGATCTCCTTTGGGATGTCACAGTCTCCAAGGTTAAGTTCCTGACTTCCATTGCTTCAAACCTGTTCCTACAGTGGTGTTCCTCACTTACAGTTGTTCAAGTCAAAAACTCTTTTGAGCCAAGGAGATGGATGACTCAGTATACAAAGGCATTTGTTGCCAGGTCTGTGGAAGAACACCAGCTCTACAAAACTGTCTCGTCTTACATGCATGAGCTGTGGCACATATGCACCACCCCCCAATAAATATAACTTTAAAAAACAAACAAAACTTTGAATGCTCCTTGGCTCCTCTCTGCCGGGAACTGCTGCTTGCAGAGCCTTCAGCTTCTGCTCAGACTGTCCCCGCTGCCCATCACCTTCTTAGTTTACTCCATCTGTATCCTTTAGTGGATTGTTGCCGTTGCCTTTCTCATTGATCTCCTTTCTTCTGTTTTCTTCTCAACAAGATTCTCCTTATAGCAAACAGAGAGGACATTTTTGAAACATTTAGTCACATCATCCCTGTGTTTAAAGCTGCCTGGTGGCTTTCCATGTCACTAAAATTAAAAGCTGAAACCTTCACAATGACCAAGAAGGTCTGCTCTCTTCCTAGTGATATCAGAACCCATAAAGTCTCACCTACATGAATGCTCAAACATGAGCTGAACAAGGAGGACACCAGTGAATATTCCAGAGTGGACAAGAAAAAGCCCACTAGGATTCAGCCCTACACAAAGAACTATAGGCAACTGAGGAAAGTTGGGAACAGGAGAGTTGGTCCTCCCTAGTGAAGAGCACACCAATTGGCTATCCAGTGCCAAGTGGTGAGTTCTGAACAGGTTCTGTTTAGGAATATCTATACATACTGACACATACACACATGCAATAACAGTGAATAAAGAGGTCATGAATCTGAAGGCAAGTGGGAGGGGAACATGGGAGGGTTTGGAGGGAAGAAAAGAGAAAAGGAAGGAAGAAATGTAATTATAATTTCAAAAATAAAAAGACAGCTCTTATGGTCTGGATCCTATGTGTACAGTGCAACACCAGATACCAGGAGCTGTTGCTATGGCTGTGAATGATGTGGTGCATGTGTACATAGATACTGAAAACACAGAACCATAGCTGGCAGAACTCTGGGTTACTTCTTGAGATCCTTTTCAGAAAGAAGCAAGAACATTCTTAATTTTAGAATTTCTTTTTCATGGCTACTTTGCAGTAGGCTGCTGTTCTTCAGAATAAAGTCAAACTCTAGAACAGAAATTCTTTGAAGGAAAGTGAGATGGTAAAGATTCTGCTGAGTACTGTGTGACCATGGCTAGTCCCAGTCCTGTTTAAGTTTTTATTCCCTAGAGTCAAGAGTCTTCTGGAGATTAGGAGATTCTAGAGATTCTGTAGAATTCAGACAATGCCAACTCAGAGTTGAGGATACTAAAAAACCTGTTGCTCCCATCACTGCACATCCTGTTCTCCTGGTCTGTTGTCGGAGACACGAGTCCCATTCCAGAAAGACCTGGATGTGAGGCATCCTGGTTGGCTTTTTTGTCAGTTTGCACAAGGTAGGGTTACCACCTAAGAGGGAACCTCAATGGAGAAAATTCCTCCATCAGACTGGACTGTAAGCAAAACTGTAGAGCATTTTCTGGATTAATGATTGATGTAGGAGGGCCCAGACCACTGGATGGTGCCACCCTTAGGCTGGTGGTCCTAGGTTATATAAGAAAGCAGGCAGAAGCTCTGAGGATTACCTCATAAGCAGCACTCCTCCATGGTCTGGTTCAGTTCTTGCTTGACTTCCCTCAATGAGTAACTGGGATTGGGACAGATAAGTCAAATGAACCCTTTCCTCCCCATTGCTTTTGGTGATAGTGTCTTACCACAACAGTAGAAACCCTAACGAAGACAGGTTGGTGAGTCAAGCAAGTAGTATTGACTACCAGTTCAAGAGCTGGTAACCATGTCTTAAGCTGTAAATCACATTTGTTAATTTAGATAATGTGCTGGAAATTGTCAGAAGGGCCATTTAACTACTTTTTCATTAGTGCCATGAATTGTGTAGTGGGACCCTACATTAATGATATAGACTGTGGACTCTGGAAGTGGAACTGTTGGATAACCTCTTTTCTGAAGTTCTTTCATAGTGGGGAACTGATCATAGGAACTACATGGTGTTCTTCATAATGTTCATTCAGTTCTTAACATGATAATATGTAGCAGGAATCTTAACAGGTCTTATTAATAAAATCAAACCTGAGGCCAGATATTGGGGTGAATGCTGGAAGATCAGAGAAGCAGAACAAGCCACAGCTACCTCACCTTGCCAGTTTCTCAGCTGATCCTGTTTCCTCAGACTGGAAATCTCTGAGTCCTCATCCAAATCGATCTCAGCTGAACTGCTGCTAGAAGCCTAAAAGCTTAACCAGCCAAATGCTTCTAGTTTCTGGTCTTATATATCTTTCTATATATCTTTCTGCTTTCTGCCATCACCCCCTGGGATTTAAAGGTTTACTTTCTGGGATTAAAGGCGTGTGTCACCCAGCCTGACTGTTTCCAATGTGGCCTTGAACTCAGAGATCCAGAGGGATTTCTGCCTCTGGAATGCTAGGATTAAAGGTGTGAGTGCCACCATTTTCTAGCCTCTGTATCTAGTGGTTGTCCTGTGCTCTGACCCCAGATAAGTTTATTAGGGTGCACAATATTTTGGGGAACACAATACCACCACATTTCCCCCTTTTTTTGTCTAAAATTAAAAAAAGCTTATAACTAATACAAGAAAAATTATATCCAATAAGTATATACAAAATACACAGTCAAGATTACATTAAGATGTCTAGTCCATTATTCAGACAAAAAACTCCATTAATATATTAACAATGTCCAGTCCAGTAACATTTGATAAACTCAGACAAAAAATTTTCATTACTTATCCTATGTAAAACAAGTAGTTCCTTTTTTAAAGGTAGATTCAAAAATTGACCTTTTTATCTTATCATATTCAGTAATATTTGTGTTACTCTTACCTTCTAGGAAAGAAACCACCATGCTTTTTTAAAATCATTGCTAGAATCACCACTGAGTTAGAGATTTTTATTTCTTGTTGATTAATACTGTTGGGGTGGGATAATTCATCCATGCAATAAAGCTTTAAAAATGCAGATCATTATTAAACAGATTTATAATTTGTGCATATAATTCCAACTACCCTTATTCCTTAATTGCCAAAAGGTCCAGATACATAGAGTATGGCTGTCTTTTGATGAGATTCTTCTGAAGAGAGAAATAGGAAGTGACAGATTAACAATTAGTAGTTCCTCTTCAGCTTAGTCTGTAAGATGACAAAAATTACTACTTTTATTTTGGGGGCCATATGTTGTGTTCATATTTTTTTCTTCTCTCCAGCATCTATCTGCTAGTGTTTAGATGGGATAATTTCTCTGGTATTTGCAAAGTCTGGGAAATGCTTCAAATATATCTAGCTAAAGTTCTCAAGATACTGAGTGGGTCAAATTTGGCATTTGACTCTCGTGTTTTGACCTTGATAGTCAACTCTCTCTCTGACTTTAAAATATATACTGTGCTTTCTCTGTTCTCTTTGTCCTAAACAGGCTGCAGATACTTTGGCTGTGAGGCAAAAACGAAGAATTTATGATATCACCAATGTCTTAGAAGGAATTGATCTAATTGAAAAAAAATCAAAGAACAGTATCCAGTGGAAGTAAGTCACACAAACCCTACCCAATACTAGATAGATATCGAGCTTTAAACCTTTCTTTAAATGCTCAGTTTTAGCTGGCCAATCACACCAGACTTCTCTTCCCCAGGACAGGCTCCCTGGGCTTGCCTATCTGTTCATTATGTGTTAGATATTTCCTTGCTCTCTCCACTCCTTCATGTATTAGCTAGGACATGATTGTGTGCTTCTGACAAATACGTTCTGTTTTTAGAGTACTTCCTTCAGCCTTAGTTTTTTGTTTTGTTAGAATTCTATCCCAAACCGGAAGTTTACAGTTAGCTTTACCAGCACCCCAGTGTATACCAGGAGACTTAAATGTAACTGTTTAGCTTTGATGTGATTTTGGCACCTCGGTCACTAGCTTGGCCTTCCAGGTGATAAAAGCCACTCTAGCACATACTAAGCATTTCTAAAACATGGTTGTTGTCATCAAAATTTTTTGTTGTTGTTGTTATTTGAAAGGTATTTTTTGTTGGTGGGGGGGTTTTTTTTTTTTTTTTTTTTTTTAGTTTTTTTTTTTTTTTTTTACTTTTTATGTGCATTGGTATTTTGTCTGCATGTATGTCTGTGTGAGGATGCTAGATTCCTTGGAACTGGAGTTACAGACAGTTGTAAGCTGCCATGTAGGTGTTGGGAATTGAATCTCGGGTCCTCTGAAAGAGCAGCCAGTGCTCTTAACTACTGAGTCATCTCTACAGCCTCTGTCAGTAAATTTTCCAAGCAAGTATGTATAGAGCTTTGATGTTTAAGTTTTGTAAGGATTTTAATGTGTGGTTTTCAGAAGAGTATAAACTCATCTTGATTAATGTATAAGTCCGTTTTATTACTATAAAAATTAAATGATATTAAATGGGTGTCTGAAACTGTGGGTATTCTCATGCTTTTAAGGGGTGTAGGTGCTGGCTGTAATACTAAAGAAGTTATAGATAGATTAAGATTTCTTAAAGCTGAAATTGAAGATCTAGAACTGAAGGAAAGAGAACTGGACCAGCAGAAATTGTGGCTACAGCAAAGCATCAAAAATGTGATGGAAGACTCCATTAATAACAAATATCCTTCTGAGTAAGTTATATATATAGCTGCAGAATGTATACATGCAGTGCTTCTTTAGTCTCAAGTCAGTTACCTGATGCTTATGCAGTTAAGTTTTACAAATGAACATAACATTTTATAATTTTCTAATAACTTAGACTGGTATTTTAAAAATACTATCATTTTAAGTTGTATTATTAACATTCTTGTGTTGTAGTGAGGGGGAAAGATATATGTTCTTTCAGCATACTGACTAACAGGATGCATCATTGTAGCTTAGTATGGGGGTCTGAATATTATTGCTAAGTATGTAAGGGTACTTTAAATAATTATGTCCAGTTGTAGGGCAGTCAAAACCTAGCAGCTTTCAGTTTTGAAAAAAATAATTTGAGTTTAAAGGACTATCAAAAGTTTATAGTCCTTGATATTACTATTATAGTCCTGCCTATTATTAACCCAAGAATGGTTTCTCCTACTACATAGAGGGATATTAATAATGCAGGCCATGTGTTCCTTACACATCACTGTCTATGCTTAGAGACCTTGGAGATTTCTTTTGTATTTGTTTACCTGTACTTTTACAGAAACTGCAGTTTTTCCCCACCTCACAGAAATATTTGAGTAATGTATACAAGGCATTCATCATGTTGTCTTACTTGTTACTTTTGTGTGGGGGTCAGAACTCCATAATCATGTGAGAACAATGGGAATTTTCAAGCTGTGTCCTGTGGAACCTGAAGATTCAGAAACCAGTGAAGTGATCTAGAGTTTGTTGCCCTGCTTTATATAGCTTTACAAGATTTTGGCCATTTACAAGTCTCTTAAAACATGACTGTACATATGTTGTATACCTTACATAGTTGTGATATTTTGATGTGTCAAAAAATATTTCTGTCTGGGAACAGACTGCTCTGGATTTAGCTAATTCTTAGAAATGGCAAGGACTCAGCCAGGAACGGAGTTGTACCATACCACCTCCATCTGGCCCACATACCCAGGAGGCAATATTCCTCTGATTTCCTCATCCTAGGGCCAGGAAAAGGCAACCTAGGATCCTATAGAAAAGAGTTGGTCAAAATTATTCAAACTGACCAATTCTGAAGTGTTTTCCCTTCCCTGCCTTGCTTTTTTATGAAGACCCAAATAAAGATTCTGGAGTAGTGCTTTCTCCTGCCTTCTAAACACACTGTTCTATTTCCAATATGGCCTGTGACACTTTAGTCTCTAAGAGCTATGAGTGTAATATATTTTGTTTTCCAGAGCCTCCTCTTTCTTTCTTTCTTTCCATGGTCATGCAATTTATTAAAGATAAACAGTTACCCAAGAAGATTTAGCCTGTATGGCCGCTCTCCACTCACAGTGATAATGTTCTTTCCCATCCATTCTGTATGCACACACATCTCTAGTATATGTACCATTTTCCATCATACCCCAAAAGTCCTCAGATGTCACAAATCAGAACAGCTGCTTATTAGAGCAAAACATGGAAACTGGCTACAGACCTTTCTTTGTCTTTCTAAAGACTTGCACTTGTAGCATGAATCTTAACAGGTCTTATTAACAAAAACAAACCTGAGCCAGTTATTGGGGTGAAATGCTGGATGGTCAGAGAGAGAGAACAAGCCACAGCTGTCTCACCTCACCGGATCCTCAGCTGGTCTTGCTTCCTCAGACTGGAGGCCTCTGTGTCCTCATATCCAAATGGGCCTCAGCTGAACTGCTGCTTCTTGAAAGCCTAAATGCTTAACCAGGCCAAATGTTTCTCCAGGCCAAATGCTTCTAGTTTCTGGTCCTCATGCTTTATATACCTTTCTGCTTTCTACCACCACTCCCTGGGATTAAAGGTGTGGGTCACCATGCCTGGCCGTTTCCAATGTGGCCTTGAACTCACAGAGATCCAGAGGGATTTCTGTCTCTGGAATGCTAGGATTAAAGGCGTATGCTACCACTGCCTAACCTCTGTTTAATGTTGTGGCTGTTCCGTCTCTGACCCCAGATAAGTTTATTAAGGTACACAATATTTTGGGGAACACAATACCACCACATGCACTTTTGTCTGACCAAGTGGCAGCACCTTCACTCATTTGATTTCAATTTGATTAACTTACGTGTGCAGGCCTTGATATAAATGTTGTTCCTTAACTCTTATGACAGTACGTTTTCCTATGTAACTCACGAAGACATCTGCAATTGCTTTAATGGTGAGTACTGTCAGCCTTTTTTACATTCTTCCATTTATTTGTTTGTCTGTTAATTTGGTTTTTCAAGACAGGGTTTCTCTGTGTATCTCTGG
>CABHPH010127345.1:0-23595 GCA_902168325.1 Peromyscus nudipes
GCCCCGGTACCTGCAAATGGGATAACTCTGCAAATAGATGCCTGCTAAATGTGACAGCATAACACATATATATGATTATTTAAATTTTCCATCAGATGACTACAGTGGTTAATAGGGCACTCCCATTATCTGAGGTCAAACTGTACAGGAGCTTCATGAATTCTGTCTTACAGATTCAGATTAAACATTCTTGCATTCAAGTGCATCTCAGCTTACACACTCACATAATGCCTTGGGGGGTCTTTTTCATGCCTCTGTCTTTTCAGAGTGTGTGGTTCATACTGTTGTTAGTCCTATCTCTTTAGACTCTCACTCCATTCCAATAGTTCCCACAAGTATTTCCACTTTGAAGACTCTATCATAGGTTTTACTATACTTTTGTGTCTGATTACCTAGGCTCACCCCTTTTTTCTTGAAACCTTGTTGGAAATCTCCATAATTCCATAATGCTTATATTTAGTGTATCTGCAAACCAGTAGCATATGGATGATTCCAAAGCTGGCTACACAGTGTATGTATTGTCTGGACTCAAGACTGCAGCTGCTGAACACTTCACCATAGAGAGTGTAAAATCTGGAGGCAGTTTTGGGAATTGAACCTAAGAGGCTGGAATAATTTTGCCTTGTGTGTGTCCAGGACCTACAGTGGGAAGGGCAGCTTTGAAGATGTCTGAGGTGCTCTGTTATAACAATGCACATATGATTGAATCAAAATGGTAATGCTGCAAGTGTGATCTGCACTTCATGTCAATTTCTGTTCTGTCACAGACTCTCAGTTTGCTCCTTATCATTATATTCTATCATGATAGATTAACCAATGTTCTGTCCAGAAATCAAATCCTGCTCATGAGAAAAGTCAATATCCAGAAGGTCCATACACAAACTCTATTATCTTTTTGCTTGTTAAGCATTGACCAAGTTTTTTACTTGGAGTAGTCACACAAGGACATAAAAAAAAAGAGTCCCACCTAGTATTTAGAAAGTGATAAAATAGTAGTGGTTAACAAGATCCATTAATATTCACCATATTGTTCAATGTTTTATGATTCTAGGAATAAAGGGAAAAAATGAGAAAAGTTCAAGAGGGGATCCCTGATTAAGGGTTAGTAGAACAGAACCTACATCTTACATTTCAGTCACATTGTTGGGTTTTCATTACTAAGGACTCCTTTGGTTTTAAATTTGTTGTTGTTGTTGTTGTTTTCTTTTTCTTTTTCAATGCCCCAAATAACTGGTGATAAGCTATCACATGATATTTATCCTGTATTACAGGCTTGTCTGAGACAAGGTGTAGGTAACACCTTTTCTGTCACTGTCACAAAATCCTGGACACACAATGTGTAAGGAGACAAAAGGTTTGTCTAACCTCACATACTCAGATGCTTCAGTTCGTAGTACTTGACTGGTTTTAGATCAGTGTGGTGAGGTAAAGCATGATGCTAACAGGATCGTGCTGTAGAGGAAGCAGAGAGGAAGGAATCAGAGACCAGATTCCTGCACAGGCTTATCCCCAAGAACCAACTTCCTTCGAGTAGTCCCCAGCTCCTAACATTTATACCACTTCTAAGACAGCACCACCATCTGTCCCACACCTCTAGCACGTGAGCCTGTGTGGGACATATCATATTCAAAGTAGAATAGTTTGGCTTTTTTGGTATTTGTTCCCACTGTTTGCTGTGTAGATTACAGAAACTCTTCTATTATATTAAAAAGTGAAATGTAGAGATATATTTGTTTCAGAGCAAAATATTTGATGCCCCAAATTCCAAGAGCCTTGATTAACATATTACAATAGCCGTTTGACAATTTTATATTAAAGTTGCGTATAATTGTTGGGTGTCTCATTGATAAAGTCCAAAGAAAATGAAGACATAAATTTATCAATCTCTCCAGATTTCATGAAACTTTAGAGGACAGAAATTGGCTATTAGAATCCAGCAATATAAATGGAAAACATATGTCTATGACCTTAATTGGGCTCACAAAGCACACCAGTACAAAGGAAGGCTTGACAAGGCCAAGATTCAATGCTCTCAGTCTAGGAAGGGGCCTTAAAATCTCCTTCATTGCCTGCACTGAGTAATTACTTATTCATAGGAACACTAATCAAATGTCTCTCATCTCACTTTTCTTCTCAAATTTATACAACAAAGATACTGAGTATAAATGATTTTGTCTTGCTATAAGAAATCTAGGATTGATGGAGCCTTTGAACTGCTTACACTGAAAAGGCAAAGCCAAACTAATTCATGCACACTCTCCTTAAATTATGGCATCTGAGGCCTCCCTTCTACACTTGGCACTTGGAACTGAAAGTGCTTTGGCTGCAGCACTGATCATTACTGTAAATAAGGGAACAGCAAAAGTACAATAGGGAGTCTATCATTCTGGAGGGTGTTTCACATATGAAAAGATAAATCACTTCCAACTCCTCCAACGTGGAAGCAGTGCAGAGGTAATCTCATTTGAAGTGTTCCCATCTCCAAAGGGGCAATATCTTGAGTTGCTTCACTTGGAAATATGGCCAGAAAGGTCTTGCTCAAAGTTTTATTCATACAGCAAACACAGCCAAACTCGGCAGACACATTAATCTGCCTGCAGCTCTTTGCTTAGAATGCAAATGTAGGAGGCCCATGCCTCCAGCACAACAATAAAACAGCTTTCCTTAGGGAAATACACTCTAACCTTTGGTTCTTATTTATGTCCTCAGTACTCTGTATTCCATTGAGAAGTGTGCTTGATGAAAGTATATAGTAATTAAGTTGTATGAATGGGGTCGCGGGTTGACTCATATTCTCCTATATGATATAGGGGATGCTGAATGTGACATGATTTGGAAATATACTCTTTGTGTTATCTGGTTAATATGGGGTCATTTTTATTAGGATAGATCCTAGTTTAAAATAACTAGTTTTTGTTAGAACATAGACATGTGGGGAAGAGAAAATCAAATGGAGATGCAAAGAGATGTAGTTACAGGGCAGATGGTCCTGGGAAGAGGGAGGTTGATGTTGTGAGTTATTTGTACACTGTGTGAAGATGTATTACTGTGATTGCTGTAATAATAAGCTGCATAGCCAATAGCTAGGCAGGAGGTATAGGCAGAATTTTCGGGGAGAGAAAAAAAGAAGGGGAAGAATCTAGGCAGTAGCAAGCCACCAAGGAGACACAGAGAGAAAACAGGAGGTGCAAGATGGAAGAGAGGCAATGCCATGTGATAGAACATAGATTAATATCAATGGGATAATTTGTTATAAGAGCTACTTAGAAACAAGCCTGAAATATAGGCCAAGCTTTCTTATTAATAAGAAGTCTCTGTGTCATTCTTTGGGAGCTGGCTCTTGGGACAGAGAAAGACTTGTTACAGGTTGACATTGTATTTGTAATGCCACAGTCTAGGAATCCCAGAGACTTTCCAAAGCTAGAAGTGGTGAGGAAGATTCCTTCCCTGTAGGCTACAGAGAGGGCACTGAAGGCACATTAGTCTGTGGCATGTTACAAGGGCAGCTCTAATAAATGAACCCAAGTGATTAGTCGCTGCCATTAACTACAGTTCTCAGGGTGAAGCTACACCTAACTGATTGGAACTGTGGTGATTGTAGGGCCTGGAATGTAGCAGGTCCAGAGCCAAATGATCTTGGGCTGTCTCCGACTCTAAATAACCATGCATTTCCCTCCCACCTGTGTGTGATGTCATAACTTGTGACTGCTGAATAAATCCTTGTTGGGTGTATAAACAACCCCTCGCTTCCAGCAATTCAAAAGCTAAGATGTCATCATATAGCATCTGAGCCTATAGCAGAAGTGTCTCTGCATGCTGCAAACACCTATGGGAAGGAGCTACCAGTGCATTTAAAGTTTCTTGATTTATGACTTTCTTCTTTCTGTTATTACTAAAAGTTTCAAGTAACTGTTAGCAGATTGGAACATGGAATGTGGGAATCAAATCTGTGTTCCTGGGCCGTGGTCAGTCATATTTGGCTCCAGAATAAACTGTCTCTTATTTCCTTTGGTCTGAGAGCTGCATTTTTTTCACACTGGCACTTCAGATGAAGAAGTTGAGAAATGCCACAGTATTTCTGGCACTGAATATAAATGACTGTTTTTTAGTACCTGAAATTTCTTCCTAGCCTCTGTCAGAGGGAATTGCCCATTGAGAAAAAGGACTTGACAAATCATGGTTCAAATTTCAGCGCAATTATTTTTACTGGCTGAGCTATCTCAGGCAAGTGATTTCACCAGCATGCACTTGCTTTCTCTTTGGGAAAAAAAGATATAAAACAGCTATAAGCATAAGGTAGGTTTTTTTGTTTGTTTGTTTTCTTTTCTTTTTCTTTTTTTGGTTTTAGAAGTAAAGGCAATAACATATATAAAACCCTTGACATTTTAAAATGCCAATGGATGTAAGTCACCTCCCTTCTTTTCTTCTTTTTCTTCCCGTGTACGCACTTTCTCAACAACCAGCTATCAACTAATCTCCCATGAGGTTTACCTGATAATAGCTTTATATTTTATATATCCCAGAGATAGCTGTAATTTCACAGACAACCCTTAAAGTCAGAAAAGCCCATGAGGCTAAAGCAATGAATTCTAATAGAAATGTCAGGCTCTGTGATAGGCGGCAGGATAGCTGTTCCTTGAGCTGAAGAACTTTGCAGAAGGCATTGGGATCAAACCTATAAGGCCCATGGCCTTCACTCATGTGGCCATCCCTGCTTGATAACAATTTCTATTCAGATACACTTATTGATTTTCGTTTCTACTCTGTTGCTTCATTTCACACATTAGCCAGATATTCCTTCCTATACTCATGCTTTCAGTCAATCCCATAGATTCGTGTTCCACACGTCATAAGGGAAGTTATGGAGAACAACCAATCGGCAGCATTGCTGTTTCTTTTTCAAGGAGACACCATGGTACAAAACAGAGCATATTTTACAAGTAGCTAATTACTACTATTTAAACATTCTTGATATATAGAATTGAGATTTTTGTTCATCTATATTCATAAAATTTGAAAGTTTTGTCTTAAAGTGGTAACAATCTCATCACCATCTTTATTTCTTTACATTGTTCTCTAATTTATTTTCTAATCCTTGTAATAATTTTCTTTGACTTTTTTCTTCTTTTCCTTTTATTACATGTTCATGAAAATAATGGTGAATATGCCAGTAATGCAATTATGTATAAACATGTACATATGTGTGTATCTCTCATAATTTATAATCAGACTGATGTCTCTAATGAACCCAAAATATTTACACTATTCTTATGTGTCTATCTAAATACAGGAAAACGCAATCTTACTATTCTGGCTGTTAGTGCATGTGTATCCCTTTCATATTTATGCTATATTTCTTATATGTTGGACACGATATGAAGATATGCTGACTTACTTTTCTATTGCTATGATAAGACATTGTGACTAAGAAAATGTGTACTAAAAAGATTTTATTGAAGTTTACAGTTTCAGAGACTGAGCCCATGACCATTATTGTGGGAGCATGGTAGCAGGGAGCCATGGCTATGAACCAGTAGCTGATAGCTTGCATCATGATCAACAAAGGGAAGCAGAGAGAGATAGAGATAGCTGGGAATAGTATGGGCTTCTGAAGTCTGAAAGCCCACTCCCAAGGACACATCTCCCCCGACAGGGTCACACCTTCTATTCTTTCCTGAGTAGTTGTACCAACTGGGAAACAAGTACTCAAACATATAAGCCTATGGGGCCAGTCTCATTTAAATCACCACCCCCCAGTCCCTGGCTCCCACAGGCTTGTATCCATACTATAAGGTAAAATGCATTAGTTCTAATTTCAGACCAGAAGAAGGCTTATCAGTTCCTCTAGCCTGACCCAAAGAAGGCTTTGCCAATTCCTATAGCTCTGAGGCATTACTCATTGTCAAAATACACATTTACCCAGGATTCATCTAATCCTTATACATTAGTTCAAGACTTTCCAAGATTTTAGTACCAGGAATAAAATTATCTCCCACAGAGTGCGTCTTAATTCCAAGCTGGTAGTGGGTGGGTTGCATTACAATCAATCCATGTGAGTTTATTAAATGGGTAACAGAATTTATTAAGATATAAGTTGAGGAAATACATTCATGATTACAAAATGGAATAGACAGCAGAAGTCATCCTCTGATCTGACTGGGAACTAATCCACCTTGCAGGCAGGAGCAGGGAGAAGGGGCATGTGACCCTTCTCCAATTCCTTGTAAGAGGTCACATACAACAGCAGGAAGCGCCACCTCCTTTGGGTCATTTAGTCCAAGGTCATGGGTGGAGCAAATACCACTACAGGGTTGAGCTAGTTTTGATGGAGTGGCATCAACTACTCAGCAATGGTCCATTTATTCTGTACAGCATGAAAAGGAGGGATAGCTAGGATGTAGTGGGTAGTCATTTCAGCTCTGGTCTGGAAGTTCCAACCCCCACTGAGGCTTCGGTAACTGTCACGCCTACAAGGTGGGGCCAAGGGAGGACCCTGAAGACCTGAGATCCAGATGGGCCAGCTCTCTCTGTTCCTGGACCCTGGACGGTGGAGGTTGACCGAGCAGAGCTCCAGAGAACACCGCTGGACTGCGATACACCTTCACCAGACCCTCCCTATCCCTTCATTTGTAAGTTATGCCACTAATAAACTTTCCTTTTAACTATGTGGAGTGGCCTTAATAATGTCACCAATACTAGTCTCTGCAGCAGATTTTCTGTAGGTCTTGTATAAGTAAACACAGTTTCTATGAGTTCATGACTGCAATAGATATGCCATGTGCAGAGACATGTTCACATTACTTTTCTGCAATCCTGGGCCTTTACACTCTTTCTGCTTCCTTTCCCACAGTGTTGCCTAAGCCTTGGTTAAGGTAGGTTTAAGATGGATGTCCTCTTTAGGACTAATTGCTCAGTCTCTTCTTAAAAGTATTTTGAGCAATTATGTACTTCTTCATCTATTAATTGTTGTCCAGTTCAAGAAAAAAAAATAAAGGAAAAAGCTTCTCTGAAGATAACTGAGACCATTTTAGGTCTATGGTAAAAATACAAATACTAAATTGAACTCTGACAGCAAGACTATGTTGCAAAATAACAATAGTAGCTTCTGCTATAGGGTCCATAACATCCTCAGACATGGGCTTTTGACAATTATTTCTGTACCAGACCTGACAGTCCCTCCTGTGCAGTAGGCCTTAAGTCCAATCAGAAAGAAGTTCATTACCTCATAACAGTTTTCCAGTAGGAACACATCGCTTGGTAACACTTAAGAAATTTTTATATAACCTGAGATATGCAAGTGTATGGATTGGATATATAAATCAAGCATTTACTGTTAACAAATATTGGAGTTCATTTAAAAATAACACTTTATTATGCATATAACTTTATCCTTTCCTATAATGAGGCAAATTTTGTATATTAATGTGATGATGTTCATATTTTTATTCAAAGAAATAAATGCCAACTGAATATTTGATCTTATAGGATAAAAAGCATCTTCAGTGTTTGTTAGCATTGAGTAGCATTTTGATGTTGTAATTGTCAGTGCTGATACTACTGATACATTTATGTAAAATTATAAAAAATGACAGAAGTGTTGTAAGGCTGTTTGCAAATTGTTGAAAATTCTGTCCTAATTTCAATCTAAACTTTGAAATTCATTTTAAAATGAAACTCAAGTTGCCAACCAAAACAATTTTTTCACATAAATATGAATCATAGGATAAAATGATTTGATACATGCTATGGAATGAGGGTAGAAGAATATTAAAACCTTCTGGCAAAAATGAAACCACTATGCTTCTGGAAGAGCCATTTTTTGTATACAGGACATAGACTATTTTTGAATTTTTAGGACAATTTTCTTAGAGTTTTAAATAAAAATCATAAGGTGGATAAGCTTCAAATTTCAATGGCTGCTTCAAGGAGAATAATGGGAAAAGGGTATATAAAAGTCATGCCTTCTGAGTAACACTGACATGGAACCAGCCACTCGGTGGGGAGAGGGACTTTAGAGAAAGAGTAAGGAAGCCCAAAGTATCAGGGGAAAAAATTTAGGTTCTGGCCAGCATCTGAGAATGAGAGACAGAGGGAGAGAGAGGGAGAGAGAGGGACAGAGTTAGGCTGACCAATAGAACTTCATGACAGCTTGTAGGGACTATGCTATGGGTTGGAAATTGTAGGAAATAAAAGTACATTATCTCATTATAGGGATGATTACTTCTCCTATTGCTTTTGCTACTATAGTCCAGAATCCAAGTGAGCCATTTCGGGTACTGTTGGTTGGCATGATATGAAATGATTGCATTCACACACAGTGCAAAGAGCACTTGATATGTGTTTAGAATCAAAGATGCCACAGAGCTGAGAGATGGTAGATAAAATCATCTAATGTTACATCATTTTTTGAATAAAGTGAGTATAACATTAATGTTTACCCTAGTAATTTAGTGTTAAATAAATCAACATAGTCAACTCTTGGTCCTACCAAGTATCATTTACACATCCACCCTTTATTCCCTCGTAGCATGACTCTCAGCTCTGCTCGGCCTCTTGTAGAGATTCCCCAATTGCTGCTATTAGGACTGTGTACTGGTTAATGTTAATTGTCAAACTAATGGGATTAAAAATCGTCTGATATAATCGTATAGAAAAATATAACTAAAGAAGGAAACCTCACTCTGTATATGTAAAGCACCGTTCCTAGGACTGGGGGCTCTGAGACTGAATAAAAGGAAGACAATCTGGACACCAACAGCATTTCCTTTCTGCCTACCAAGTGTAAAAGCAAGTGAAGGCAATGTAACAGCTGCCTGTATTGCATTCCTGCTTTCACGGCTTCCTCAGCAGGGTCGACTGCACACCTTCTTACCCTGGGAGCCAGGACAAACCCTTCCTTTCTTAGGTTGTTTTTGTTGGGCATTTTGTCACAGAAACGAGACAAGGAACTACTTGTCTTGGCTACTTTCAGCTATAAAACCAGAAAAACAAATGGCCGTTATTTTCCTTATGATCTGAAACAAATGTTAGATAAATAGCTGACTTCCTGTCCTTGACTTAGAAGAAAACATCCATATGGTGCTGAAAGTGCCCCTTGCATCAGGTCTACTCTTACCACAAGCCCCATGACACCTGTTTCCAGAGTGAATTACAAGTGCCACAGGCAGCAACTATTGCTTTTTAAGCAGCTGGATAATCAATCACCCCACTTTTACTTATTGCCTGCAGCTAACCTGGATGTGGAAAGACTTCTTTCAAATGCTTACCAAAACTTTAAGAATTGAGTCCCTAGGCAAAAATCCTTATCTTCATTCTGTTTACTATTTTGAAGAATTTGACTCTTTAACAATGATTGACTATCAAAGTGGGCAACTCAAACATTTAATCGATAACAGTCACTCATTTGGCATGATGCTGTCCTTTCACGGCGATAGGTAGTAAGCCCTCTTGACCTACTCTTTTAATTAATTCAAGCCTTTATTAATAAGCCTCTCACAGACTTCCAACACTCAGAAAAATCACATCTCTGAAGGAGGAACTTTGCCCTCTGACTTTTCTGAAATCAATCAAAATGAAACCAAAGCCATGGAAAACACAGGTGGAAAGGAGATACAGGATTGAGTGGGCTCCCATGAATTTATCTGACAGCTGATGGATGGAAAGACAGTAAAGCTCTCTGCTCAACGTGCTTGCTCCCATGCTGCTTGCCTTAGCGTAGAATACAGGAACAACTAATTGGTATTGCTTCTGACTTCATTGCTTTTACCCAGAAGCAAAAGTTATTGGAACAAGAAAAAATAATTTGGGTTCCCAGAAGGATCACCTACAATTCTATGTGGTCTGTTCAACTTGGAGTCCAGGGAAGTAACTGCCAATAATGAAAATGTTTGCCAAGTGGCTTCCTCTGAATGGACCTCAGCTTCTTCATTACTCAGTTACTGTATTACCCATGACAGAATCCATGTGGATTGTCTGTGGGCTCTCCTCTACCTCAGCTTTTCCATAATTACTTCACTCTAGGAGACTCTTTTCTCAGTGCAGATATAATTAATAGAGTGAGATTTGTACAGGAGGCCTCTGGGTAATGCCTACTGTGTTCTCTTATGAATTGCACTCAGATGATCATATCTGCTTACTTTAGTGAACAGAGTGCATTTGGATCTTAAAGGCTAAAATTCATCATTACATATGATAGTTCTTTCATTTAGGGCACTATCCACCTTTGACTGTGAGCCAGAATCTCTAAAGGCTAAGCCCTCATTCATAGTACTTTTTAAAAATTTTTGAAAGAGAGCAAGCAGGTTGGACTGGTGAACATGGGAAAGTTAGGTGAGAGTAAATGAAGGGGGCGGAATTATGTAATTATATTATAATATGAAAAACTTAAAAAATAAATTAGAATTTTTTATGTTTATAAATATAATATTTATTATATAATCCATTTAAAAGTATTCCAGATAGAAGATGTATCTATGAGATGATTGAGATTCATGACTAGATAGAAAATTATAACTGATAGTTCACTAGAGATGTTAAGAGAAGGAATAACATATTTATACCTATACATTTATGACATGATGTATGGTTTAAATTGAATATGTAGTTATTGTGTGTCATTGTCAATCATTTCCTTCTCTGAGTATATTTTTGAGACTGCCTATGCTGTAAAAATCTCATGAGTTCCTTTTCATTTTTGCCAAGTGTTGAACAGTATGAATAGATCAAATTTCATTTTTCCATCCTTGTAGCAGTTAGCATGGTATTATTTTAGTGCTTTATCACTATTAGCAAAGTTGTGGCAAGCATAAACATGTAATGGGACTGTTACAAGATAAACAGGCTGATGAGTAACCACGGCTGACACTTCACAGGTAGGTGTGAAACAGTGTTACTTGTGTGTTTTCCAATTATGTTTGTCCTCAGATCCTAGACAAAGTTGGATCACTTGTTGAATGTTTAATGAATGCTGTAATTTGAAGCCTTGTGTCTCTACAGAACTTACGTCCGAACTTAACATTTAATGGAATAACTACTAAGAAGTTAGGTCTTTGGGCACGATTATGAATTGCTGCCCTAATTAAAGGGCTGAAGACAACAAGCTAGCTCCTTTGTTCCTTTCCACACATGTTACAATGGATGTATACAATATCCCTCTTTTCTGCTACATGGAAAGTCCACAGGAAGTTGCTACTACCACAAACTACCTCTACTGCCACTATAATCTTGGCCTTACTAAGAATGGACTAGTCACAATTCTTAGATGTTTTTTATTTGAAGTGTTTTGTGATATTTAATAATACTATGTGCTATTTGTATATGTGGTTATATTTTAAAATATATACGAGGTCATTAAATTAAAACAAATGAACTCTTGTTGAATTAAGTAAGAAAGATATTTTGCTATTTCTTGATTGTTTCTACTTTCAAAGGGTCATTTTATCATATTCAAACACACATTTTTTAACCTTCAAGAAAACAATATCCTAAGTCTTCATTCCCAAAACTGAAAAAACATAAAAATCCCTAATGTGGCCATGACTCAACTCGGGAATGCCAAAATGTGAAATGTGTGATTAAATATTGAAAGAGGTAGTTTTTCCTTATTTAAAAAAATATCATAAAGAAAAGGAAAATAAAATTTCATATTCACTGTAAAAAAGAGCTTTCCTTCAATTCCATTTTGGTAGGATTCTGAACATCATATAAACATGATGTCCTCATGTGGTATAAGGGTGGAAAGGGTAGACACATTTCTAGAGGAACTCTAACCATGGTGTTATGTACATTGAGGAGGAAGAAATTAATGGTCTTAATCACCCAAAACAATCATTTCCTAATAAGTTCCATGTCTTAAAGGCTTCATCATGGGCTTTAAGGTCCACAATATGAATTTTAGACAGCCAAATATATTTATTATGTAGGAGATGTATTTGTGGGTAACCACTGATGCTTACAGAATCTTTCTAGTATGTGAGTGTGGGAAGTTTAATCTTAGCATAAAAGAATGGATAGCTGTTAACAACACAGAAACTCAAAAATTGTCAAAGCTCAGAGAATAAGTGTCTTATGAAGTATCAGCCACAAATGGTCAGATATCACACTTCTTCTCCCCAAGGTTCAGGATCTATTGCACAAAAAAGGGCAGAAAGTTTTTAAGAGCCAGGGTCAGGAAATACTAGATGAAACAATATCACCTGGATGTGACAGGACCACTGACTTATAAACTAAAAAGAAGTGTGGCTGCCTACATAAGATCAAAGCAGTCAACATTATAGCATGGAAAATGGCTCAGACTCATGAACTCTACCCATAACTGATGAGCTATTGATAACTGATGGTTTCTAGGGAAGGAAGAATCAGTTTTCTTTAAGAGTATGCCTGTGGTACATTGACCATACTCCAGTGGATAGTCCCAAACCCATGAGTATATGAGTAACACAAATTGGACTTGTTGGAATACTCATGGACACACACACAGACATGAACAGACATACCTAGACACACACACACACACACACACACACACACACACATTGAGGGAGATGGAGAGTGATTTTGGAAGAGTTAGCAGGAGAAATAGAAGGTGATTACAATCAAAATAATTTGTGTATATATGAATTAATAAAAATGTTTTGTTAGAGAAACAGAGGGGAAGGAAGATGGGCATATTGAGAGAAATGAGTGATTGAATGACTATAATACGCTCAATATTGTCATATGAGTCCCTTTTGGACCCCCATGTAAACATTTTTTTATATTTTTAAGTATTTTTGAAACTGCATATGATTGCACACTCTCCCTCTTTCTTTTCCTCTCTCTAACCCCTGCTATAGAAGTTAGGAGATGACATTCAGTGCCCTGGGATTGTAGTGATTGATGGTTACGAGTTACCCGGTGTGGGTGCTGGGAAATGAACTCTGCTTCTATCACAAGAGGAGTAAATGCCTTTATCTCTGAGCCATCGCTCCAGCCCCAGATTATTTTTCTAATAAAATAATTTGTATTTTAAAGGAAAAATTCGATAGCACATTTACCATTCTTTAAACACAATGTTTCTTTCAATTTTTAAGCCTACAGAATCTCTAGCTTTTACAATTATTCTTGGATGCTTTGATGTAGTATTTTCTTATGAATGAACACCATGTATTCATATTAATAGTGTGTATTAACATAGAATAATATAGTCCACAAATTAGCCATGGTATATTTAATAATATAATAAATGGTGATATTCATGGTGATTAAAACTTAATATATTAAAATCAATTAATTATAGTGGAGGCTACAACATTCTTGCTTCTATATAATTTCCTTTCATTTACTAGGAAAATATAGCAATCATCCATGGGTACATTCTTTTTCCATGACTGTTGTAATAAATTATCTCAAACATACTGGCTTAAAACAATATAAATTCATTATCGTATAGTTCTGGAGGTGAGACCTTGTTCTTCAAGTGGGTCTCCATGTGCTTACATCAAGGCATCAGTGGAGAAGTGTTCTTCCTTTAGGCTCCATTGGACAACCCATTTCCCCCCCCCTGCCCATTTTTAGAAGTCACTCATCTTTCTGGGCCCATTGCCCACCTTTCCCCCATCATGCCAACCAATGTCTGGTCAAGTATTACTAAGAGTTCATTGTTCTGTTTCTGTCTTCAACTTCCCTCTGCCATTTTTCAGGGCTGTTGTAATTTCAATAGACAACTCTGAGGTCATCTCCTTGTTTTGAATGGGCTGCTTAGAAATCCTAATTTCATCTGCAACCCTGATTCCCATTTCCAAATGACCTAACTACTAGAAATTCTATAATAAGTTTCAGACCCATTATTATTCATATTGAAGTAGGACTCTTCAGGTCCATAACAGTTTAGCCTATCTGAAGTCATGACAGAACTTCCTACAGAAACATCCCAGCACAGATTTATCTCATATAATTAAACATTGTATGAATAAGCATGTGCAAGAATAAAGGCCATGTTTACAAAATGCAAGGTTTTAAAGTCATCTGTCTTGCCTATCTCCTTTTTTCTCTTCATCATTTCTTCCCGAACTGCTTAGCAACAGACTATTATATGTTAGGCCATGGGTAGAGACTAGAAACAAACTAACAAGGGCAGAAAATTCCCTATGATTGGACAGTCCATGGTAAGACATGCAAATACACACCCACATACATGTGAAAAAATATATCAACAACTATACTGTGACAAGTGGATTATTAGACATGTAAAATGTTCATCAAAATATGTTATAGAATATATTTGCTTCAGAAACTACTTACTATAAAGAGTTCCACATGGGGGCTGGAGAGATGGCTCAGAGGTTAAGAGCACTGGCTGCTCTTCCAGAGGTCCTGAGTTCAATTCCCAGCAACCACATGGTGGCTCACAACCATCCATAATGAGATCTGGTGCCCTCTTCTGGTGTGTAGTCAAACACTGTATAGATAATAAATAAATAAAATATTTAAAAAAAAAAAAACTACACGGAGAAGTCCTGTCTTAAAAAACAAAACAAAAAAACCAACCAACCAACAAATAAAGAGTTCCACATGAAATACTCTGGGCAAAGTTTCTACTTAATGATTTACCTTACTTCCTTACATCCAACCACCAGGAATTTTATAAGACAATTTAGTATGTTGAAGGTTCCAAGAATGTATGCTATAGTATAAGCATGTAATAGCATATGCATATAAAATGTTTGATATGTATATCAATAAATGGTTTCATTTTTTTTTAGGTGTTCTGGAATTTCCCAGCCACCCCAGTCACTAACAAATCTGTAAGCACACTGTTTAACAGTCTCCTAAAAGAATGTCAGTATGAAAATGGACAAATTTTACATGGTATCATTAACATATTTAGACAGTATATTTTAAAAATTATGATACTTAAGCTTGATTTATGCTACAGAAACTCCTTTACCCTTCCACTACCAGTATTTAAACATGTTAGTGCTCCTGTGATGTTTCTATTACATGCTCTCCCTTTGTAGTTGATTGGTCACATCATGTTTTGGTTTTTTTTTGTTTTTTTTTTTTTTTTTTTTTTTTTTTTGTTTGTTTGTTTGTTTTTTTGAGACAGGGTTTCTCTGCGTAGCTTTGCGCCTTTCCTGAAACTCGCTTTGTAGACCAGGCTGGCCTCGTCTTCCAAGTGCTGGGATTAGAGGCGTGCGCCACCACCGCCCTGCCACATCGTGTTCTTTAATGAAAGGAATTGATGTCTTCCAGACCTTAAAAGGACATAATAACATACAGCTGAGCATTTGGTAGTGGAAGCTTTTGGTGTACTCTTCCCAGGGGCAGACCGTCTCCCAGCTCTCAGCGTTCCTTCATTGCCTGATGTTCTTTGTGCAGAGTTGAGGCCTCCGGGACTTTACACCATCCATGTTAACATGTTTATTGTTTTGTCTCTTTTCAGCTCATGTTTAGGTTGGTATGTTGGATGCAGTCCCACAGCAAACTCCCTTATCCTCTGGCTCTCATAATTTTTCCACCCCCTCTTCCACAATGGTCCTGGACCCTTTGGTACAAAGGGTCTACTTTATATGTATCAGTTGGGACTGGGTTCCACTCTGCATTTTGATTGGTTGTAGTATTCTGTGCCTGTGATGGTATTGTGTTCCAAAATATTGTGTACCTTAATAAACTTATCTGGGGTCAGAGACGGAACAGCCACAATATTAAACAGAGGTTAGGCAGTGGTAGCACACACCTTTAATCCTAGCATTCCAGAGACAGAAATCCCTCTGGATCTCTGTGAGTTCAAGGTCACATTAGAAACGGCCAAGCATGGTGACACAGCCTTTAATCCCAGAAAGTGAGCCTTCAATCCCAGGGAGTGGTGGTATAAAACCGAAAGGTATATAAGGCGTGAGGACCAGAAACTAGAGGCATTTGGCCTTGGTAGGCATTTGGCCTGGAGAAGCTTTTGGGCTGGTTAAGCGTTCAGACTTCTAGCAACACAGTTCCAGCAGTTCAGCTGAGACCCATTCTGGATGAGGGCTCGGGGCATCCAGTCTGAGGAAACAAGACCAGCTGAGGAACTGGTGAGGAGAAGTGACTGTGGCTTGTTCTGTCTCTCTGACCATCCAGCATTTCATCCCAATACCTGGCTCAGGTTTGATTTTATTAATAAGACTCTTTAAGATTCCTGCTACATGTGCCTGTCTATGTTTGTTGTAAAAAGGAAGTTTGGTCAACCCTGAAAACATACAAACAAATAACATTATACATAGTTAACAGGTTGTACTCATCTATTTAGGAATATGTACCATGCATATATGTAAGTATGTATGTATGTACATATGTATGTACGTGTGTATGTATTACATAACAATTAATGAAAACAACAGGCTATAAATTTGAAAAAGAGCAAGCAGGTTATATGGCAAAGTTTACAGGGAGGCATGAGAAGGGAGAAATGATGTAATCATATTTTAATCTCAAAAAATAAATAATTTCTCAACAACAAAAATAAAATTAACTGAATCTTCTTTCCCTAAATCTCAGCTGCTATGCAACAAGAGGCACAAGCCATATGAAGCACAATTGCCCTTGTGAAGCCCCCCACTAAACACTTTTTTGACAATGAGGATCTATACCCTAAAGAGGAAAGGATATCCCAGGAAACATCTTCATGCTAGAGTTCAGCTCGCTGAGTTGCCCTTTCTGGTGGTAAATGGTCAGGAGAAATATTCTACTGATGCCACTCAAACTCTAGATTCATGAGCAAATTTTTAAAAAGGTTATTATAATTCATAAACCTTAGAATGATTTACTCCATATTGGTCAGTAGTTGACAGATGTACCTTAAAAGATAGACAGAAATTTAACTAATATATCTACATTCTCTTCAAATAAAGGCATATTTGAAAAACCAGTGCCTTGATGCAATGGAAGTATTTCTTTTAGGAAGAGAGATTATGCTCCTCAGGGGTCTAGAAATAAATAAGTGTGAGTGGCAATAGTTTTAGATTTCTATAAAACCATCCTTGTTCTACCTTTGTTTGTGTTACTTGATCTGTTTTGGATCTTCCTTTTTGGGGGGAGGGGCGAGGTGGAGCCCTCTATGCTTATTTGGGGCAATAGTCCTTGTCAGTTTTGAGAAGGGGAATGCCAAAGAATTGTTTTGCATTGCTAAGATTGTATCTTTGTAAGCAAAAAATTCTTAGAATAATTTTATAAAAAAAAAGATTCATTATCCATGACCTAGATATTCTTAGTAATAGTAGGGTAATATACAGTCAATTATTTTAAAAAAAAATTAGCACTAGCTTCTTAACTCAGTCTTGAACAGCAGATAATTTTTGTCAACTACTAATTTCAAATTTTTCGCTTTCAGAGGATTTGTCCTATTTGCAGGGATGGAGCGACGTGGAAACATGGAATTATGATGAATTAGATTTACTAATTGGCCATCTACTGAACTGATCTACACTTATGCAACAAGGAATACATTTACTTTCTCCAGTTCTTCCCAAGTGTTCAACAGTCACATCCCAACCAGAATAGAAACTCTCCTTTCCATTAATTAACTGGGTCCTGGAGGCTTGATTTGTTTATATCCATAACCTGCACACTGACAACACAAGATGACCAGTATGATTGAAACTAAATTTATTGATGAAAAAAAAGTAAAATATATTTGAAAGAGCCAGCACACAGAGGCTCAAATGACTGACAGCTTTGGCTTTTTACCCTGAGAGCAAGGAGATGCCAGTGCCGTTCTTTCCCCACAAATATTAATTCACCTCATCTTTCATAGGATGTTCCCAGTTGCTGTTTCAAGTATGATAGAGAAAAGCAAAGAAATACAGACATCTAGTTAGAAAGTAACTATAATATGAGATAATAAGAGATGATATTAGGGTTTCCAAAGTGATAGTAAGAGATAGACTAGAATAAGTCTTGCTAGGGATATTGTTTAAAGGTAGATACAATAGAATTTACTAATTAATTGAAGATGTTATAAGGAAGACAGGTTTTACAGCCACAGTCTTTGAAGACTTTACACATAAAAGGATGGTCAGGGTGTAAAAAGAAATAACTGAAGTGACAAAGATCGGAAGATAATAATTCTTTAAGTTGAGATATCAGAAACATACTTTTTAAAATATTTTTATTTTACAATTAATTTAATTTTACATATCAGCCACAGATTCCCCTGTCCTCTCTCCTCCCACCCCCCAGCCTTCCCCTCCAATCCACCCCCCCCATCCCCATCTCCTCCAAGGCAAGGTCCCCCTGGTGAGTCAGCCCGGCCTGGTAGGTTCAGTTGAGGCAGGTCTAGTCCCCTCCTCCCTGCACCAAGGCTGAGCAAAGTGTCCCTGCATAGGCCCCAGGTTCCAAAAAGCCAGCCCATGCACTAAGGACAGGTCCCGCTCCCACCACCTGGGGGCCTCCTAAACAGTTCAAGCTAATCAACTGTTTCACTTAATCAGAGGGCCTGGTCCAGTTCCATGGGGGCTCCTCAGCGATCTGCCTGGGACATCTGTCACCCCATTGATTGCCAGGGTTGATTCAGCTGATCTGGCTGGTTAGGCAGGTGTCCCCTACCTCCCTCACTGCTCCATGTGCATCCCTCCCGAAGCTGCGCGCTTGGTCGAAGAGGACGACCTTCCCTGAATAGAGGAGGACCAGTCTTAGGTCAAGGGTAAATGAGTAGCTGCGCTCCCCTGCTAGAACCTCCAAACAAGCCCTCCAGAAGCATATTTTTAAGTTTAAGAATAGATGAATTATCTAAGAGTTTAAGTTTCAGTTCTAGGCAGGTAGCATAAAACTCAGATAGATAAACATATAAGCAGAATTTTAGGAATGAGATTGGGAACAAAATGAAAAGGCCTAGAGATGGACTATATGAAAAGCTATTGGTGTTGATAGTTGCTGGGGAAGAGACAATCATTTTTTTTATTAAAGATGTAGCCACTGGTAGGTTTTCCAGTGTCCAGTCGATACCCTCACACCTATGCATATATTGGCAACATTAATTAGACTTAGTGGATTACCAAAAAACTAAAGAAGAGAAAAAATTAAGAAGACAAGAATTTGGAAGGAAATTTTGTGAGGAACATGGAGGAATTGGAGGGGTTATGGGGTGTGTATGATAACACTTCGCTGTATACATTTATGAATTCTTAAGAATGAAGAAAATTATAATAAAATATCAGTGAGGAATGGAATCTTCTCTTTCTACTATTACTTGTTTCTATTATCTGTGTCTATTAATTTGTTTATAATTAGATTATAGAGGCACTATCACTGACTTTTCCTGTATTTAATAATTGTAATTAAGTAACTGAATTTGTCACTGGAAATTGTCACAGTTGACCTCTATGTACTTTTGTCACAACCATTGCAAAGGAGATTATTTGAGGTTTAACAGATAATACCAGTGTAGATGACTAGTAATGACTAAGACCTATTTGTAAACAAAGAAATGGAGTGAGTTTCAAGCATTAGCCTGACATAACTCTCCAGCAGTGCAATAGGGAAAAACTAAGTGACATCTCTGTAGTTGGATACAGTCCTTTGAGCATATTCCATGAAGCAGCCTGGATGTCCATCAACTGATGAGTAGAAAATATACAAAAAATGATTTTTTCAGGTTTAGAGAACAATAAAATCATACTTTATGGGTAAATGGATGGAACTGGAAAATATTTTACTGCGAAAGATAACTGAAATCCAGAAAAACAAACAAACAAACACCCCCCCACACACACACACATAAACCTGAATGTTTCTTCTTATTTATGGGTCCCCATAACTTGGAATAAGTACAGAAGGTAGAAAAGTAGAAAAGTCCAGGAGGGCAGGAGAATGGAGTTTTAGAGAGGGGTACAGCAGGACACAATACTATAAAGAGGAGAATGGAAAGGGACTTGACTGGGCAGGAGAAAAGAATGGCAGTACAGAAGGGAAGAAGAGATAATGGAGAAACATTATTTTAAAAGTTGGTGTGTGTGTGTGTGTGTGTGTGTGTGTGTGTGTGTGTCTAATTTACAAGGAGTTACACCACATGGAGTGAAAATGCTTTCCCCAGCCTGGGCAGAGTAATTTTCCTTTGAGTTTTTTTTTTTTTATTTAAGAAAAATTTTTTATTCATTTTACATACCAATCACAGATCCCCCTCTTCCCTCCTCCCAGCCCTCCAGCCTTCTCCCCTAACCCCTCCCCATTCCTGATTCCTTCCTACAAGAAGGTAAGGCCTCCCATGGGGAGTCATCAGATCCGCATACATTCAGTAGAGGCAGGTCCAAGACTCTCCCCCTGCCTCAAGGTTGTTCCAGGTAGTGAGAGCCAAAAAGCCTGCTCATGCACCAGGGATGGATTCTGATACCATGATATAGGGAGACATCATGGGGATAGGGAGAAACCGAGTGCTAGGGAAGTTCCCAGGAACCTACAAGGATGACCCTAGCTTAGACTACTAGCAATAGTGGAGAGGGTGCCTGAACTGATTTATCCCATCAATCAGATCGGTTAATACCCTAACTGTCATCATACAGCCTTTCTCCAGTAACTGATGGAAGCAGACGCAGAGATCCACAGCCAAACACCAGGCCGAGCTCCAAGAGTCCAGTTGAAGAAAGAGAGGATGGATTCTATGAGCAAGGGACATCAAGATCATGATGGGGAAACCTATAGAGACAACCAAACCAAGCTAGTGGGAACTCATGAAATCTAGACCAACAGTTGTGGAGTCTCCATGAGACTGGACTAGGCCCTCTGCATAAGCAAGACAGTTGTGTAGCTTGATCTGCTTAAGGGGCACCCTGACAGTAGTATCAGAATCCATTTTTTTAATTAAGAAATTTTTTATTCATTTCACATACCAATCACATATCTCCCTCTTTCCTCCTCCCACTCCTCCAGCCTTCCCCCACAACCCACCCTCCAATTCCCTTCTACAAGAAGGTAAGGCATGCCATGGGGAGTCAGCCAAGCCTGGTACATTCAGTAGAGGCAGAGACAACTCCCTCCGCCCCTCCGCTGCCCCTTGCATCAAGGCTGTGCAAGGTGTCTCACCATAGGTAGTGGGCTCCAAAAAGCCCGCTCATGCACCAGAGATGTATCCTGGTGTTTGATAGTTAATTGGTATGCTAATTCCTTCACAACACTATTTCTTACACTCTTGGCATTCCTTAGTTGCCTGTAATTCTTTGTGTAGAGTTGAGGCCTTGTGAGCTTTGTTCCACCCACTTTGGCATGGCTATTGTTGTCCTTGTTCAATTTATGATTGGTAGTCATACTGGTGAGAGTTTATAGGTAAAGTCTCTAACATTAATTACTAAAGCACACAGTCTCACAGCAAACTCTCTGATCCTCTGGCTTTTACAGTCTTTCCTCCCTCTCTTTCACAATGATCCCTGTGCCTTAAGTGTAGAAGTGGTTTTGAGGCTATATCTTTTGGAACTTGTCTCCATAACTCTGCATTTTGATTGGTTGTGGTTTTCTGTAACAGTCTCCATCTATTACAAAGAGAAGTTTCCTTTATGAAGGGTCAGGAATACACTTTTCTGTGGGTAAGGACAAATACTTAGAGTGTAATTAGGGATTATGCTGCTATAATGAAGTAGTTGTTGAAGGTTCTCCTCCAAAATCTATGCCTTCACTTTCAGGTCAGTTCCAGCACAGAGGTCTCTGGGCCCTCCCTGTGTTTGAAGGGTGTGGTGTCTTCAGCAATGGGGATTATCTTCTACCTTTGAAAGGCAACCAAAGGAGGTAGCAATAGCCTATAAAGTTTCGAGGGTCTGTTGGATATCTGTGGTGATATATTGTGTACCCTAATAAACTTGCCTGTATTGGATTGGAGAACAGAGTCAGCCACTAGATTAGATAGAAGCCAGACAGTGGTGGCACACATCCTTAATCCTATCACTTGGGAGGCAGAGATCCATCTGGAACTCTGTAAATTCAAGGCCACACCAGAAACAGAGCCAGGCAGTGGTGGCACACACCTTTAATCCCAGTACTGGGAAGCACACATGCCTTTAATCCCAGGAAGTGACGGCAGGGTCGAGAAAGGTATATAAGGCCTGAGGAAACAGGAACAAAGGCAGTTCAGCTGAGATCTTTTCAGGTGAGGACTCAGAGGCTTTCAGTCTGAGGAAACGGGATCGGCTGAGGAGTTGGTGAGGTGAGGTTGGCTGTGAATTTCTCTGCTTCTCTGATCGTGCAGCTTTCACCCTGATATCTGGCTCTGGGTTTTTTATTAAAAGACCATTGAAGATTTGAACAACACATATCCCTGACCAATAACTCAACAGAGGACTTCTCATGCCTGGTCTTGGGGTTTTTATAGATGATCTTTGGCTCTTGGAAGAAGCATTGTTCACCAGAATAGAAATATTTATTTAAACTATATATGTGTACTAATTCACAGACAGGTCCAGTTATTTTTTTAAAATAATTTACAACTTTATACATATTTTCTTCATTGCTATGAAGTATATGCAACTTTGGATAGGCACCAAGACATTCTCAAACTACTTTTTAAAATTTGGATGATTAGTATAAATAAAACAATGGTTTAAAAAGATGAATTTAAATACCTAACAATGTAGAAGTGGTTATCTTATATAATGGAGAAATATTGCTGCCTCCAAGATCTGCAGAAATTATTTTGAAATAAATCAATGCCAAGATTGAGGGATTGATAATATAATGTTCTAAGTAGTCTCATAGAATGATAATTTGTTGTGAACAAGCAAGTGTGTGTGTGTGTGTGTGTGTGTGTGTGTGTGTGTGTGTATCCATGTATCTGTGGATCCTTAAATGGTTTTATGCAACCAATGACACATTTCTGCAATAGTTAATTTTTAGGTACTAATTTAATTCAACTCTACATCTAATACTTATAAGTATATTAGAAATATTGTAAGGCTATTAGGAAATAAGACCTAACTGAAAGTAACAACTGACATACTTCATATGTCAAGTTAAACAAGTCATTTTGGGAATACTTATTTCTCTAGTTTATATACAGCTGCTCACAGGTAGCCTTAGATATTTTGGAGGGAGTATGGGAGAACACTTCTCTATACATATTTTAGAATTCTTTAGTTAACCCTGCTTCTTTGGAATCAAATGACTCTAGTATTGAACTGCTTGAGTTCTAGAAACTAGCTTAGTGTAGACAAAATTCTAAACAGTCTTAGTAATTAAGAAACACAGACCCAAATACAAAGGAAATAGCCAAAGAGATCAGAGCAATAGCCATGACTAGCTTTAGCTTACCACCAGCAGTAGTTTCTTCCTGCCTGACTTGTGTTTTTATTGCCTTTCTGTTCTGCCTTCTCATTGGCTCTAAGCCCAGCCACATGACTTCCTCCTCACTGCCTGTCTATACAAACCTCTAGATCTCTATGGTTGTTACTGGGATTGAAGGCTCATGTCACCATGCTTGGCTGTGTCCTTGACAACACAGAGACTCTGCCTGCTATGCGATCGGATTAAGGGCATGTGCTACCACCACCGGACTTCTGCTTAATGGCTATTTGACCTCTGATCTCCATGCAACTTTATTTATTAACATACAAATAAAATATCACATTTCATCACAAATAAAATATCACCACATTTCCCCCTTTT
>CABHPH010127346.1:0-15602 GCA_902168325.1 Peromyscus nudipes
GGTGTGACAAGGACAAATCCCATTCACCCCAACAGGAAGTTGTGGAAATCGTCAGAGAGGTGGCGGCTTCAAGGATGAGCAGGCATTTGATGAGCAGAAAGTCAGGACAGGAGAAACAAGGAGAAAGTCAGACCAGTGATACCTAAGCCAAGGGGGCAAGACAGATGGTGTCCCATTCTTCGATAGGCACTAGGGAGCCATCAACAGTCCTTGAGCAGGGGAATGACAAAATGGGACAGAATAGTGGGAGGTGGGAGACAGACATCAGTTTTTGGAGTTCCAGTGGCTCAGAGAGAAGATGTAACTGGTCCCAGTCAGAAACCACAGAGCAAGCAAAGAAAGGATAGTTCTGGGAGAAAGTGAGGAAGCGCAGAGGACTGTCTTGGAAGAAGGACAGAGCTGAAGAGAAAGCGAAGGCCACGTTGCCATGGGAATCAAGAGACCCCCAGACAAGGCTACTGTGTCATCAGCCCAGTTCCTCTGTCTGGTGATGACGTATGTGGAGCTGAAGTTATGGGTGGGTGTGAGCAGCCAGTGTGGGTGCTGAGAACTGAACTGAGATCCTCTGCAAAAGCAGTATGCACCTTTAACTGCTGGGCCATTTCTCCAACCTTGATAGTGACATTTTTGAGACAGGGTCTCACCCTGTAGCCCCAGCTGGACTAGAACCCACTACATAGCCCAAGCTGGCCTTAAACTCATTGGAATCCTCCTGCCTCAACTTCTCTTGCATTGAGATTCCTTCCAGACATGAGTCCCTATGCATGGTTTGAATGGGTTGAGTTTCTGATGCCTGCGTGAGGTCGAAACTGGAGATGTGCACTTGAGAACTCCATGGGGAAGAGAGAACTGAAGGTGGATGAGGGTGCTCTGTCCCCAGAGACGGAAGGAAGTGGAACTAAGGCTGAGTGTGAAGCAGAAGGGCCTCTCACTGCTTGTACTCTAACCTACAGGCACCATCCATGTATCCATGTACCTGCTCGCCTCGCCCCAGTCATCACACTGTGAAGACACCCAGCAAACGTGTGGGGGTGGCCAGCCACCTGCCTGGCAAGGCCCCATTTACTGCCAAACCAGAGTAAAGAAGACCCTAGCAATTCCTTCCCTGCTTTGGGGCCACCCCTCCTGACTCTGAGTAGAACTGAGGGGGAGCCAAACCTTCCCTACAATGCCATAGCCCAACTGGAGATCAAAGAACAAAATAAATGTTTGTGTTTTAAAGTCCTGAAACCTGGGGGCCTTTACTTGTAGCAACAGAAAGCTGTCAGAGCCCGGAATCTCATTTCTCACTCAAGAAACCGCTCCACCACACAGAGAAGAGGTAGCCTACCTACCGCAGACCCTTGCCTGACTTCATCTTGCTCTTCCCACTCCAGCAGCTCTACTATACTGTTGTTGAGTTCCCAGCTCCCCACTCCACCTCACTGCTTAAACCCACCTTGGGGTACCTGGATGGCCCCCACTAATCCCAGGCATCTATCTCCACCCCCAGGAGCCAAGAGGGCTAGTCAGGAGGCACGGGTCAGGGATTCTGGGCACCAAAGACTTCAAGGTCTTTGTGCTCCCAGAAGCACACTTGACTTTCATTCAAGATGCTATGTGAGGAAGAGATGTCAGATTTAGAGAGGCGGAGTGATGACAACCCAGAGGACCAGAAATGGGAAGGTAGGTGGAGGCATCACAGTCGATGGAGATAAAAGTGTTGAGCCTCAGATTTCCTCTGACTTGGAGAATGCACTCAGCAGGAACTATGGGAGCCATGCAGGGTTATATAGCCAAAGTATTACTGGGGTGCTGGGATGTGGGGGTGGCTGTGTAGGCATTCAGTACAAGGGAAGATGTCAAAGAAAACTGTGTTCTGGAATCCCTGTGTGGCAATAGTATAAGTGTCTGTGTATGGAGCTTGGCTGCAGTGGGAAGGCATGCTTGCCTTGAGACAGACCCAAGTAACAGTGTGTGTGTGTGTGTGTGTGTGTGTGTGTGTATGTGTGTGTGTGTGATTATTTGTGAGTTGAGAATGTGTCTTCACTATCATCAAGAGAGGGTAGAGAGTCTAAGACACAGGGACCTCAGTGTTCTTGGGAGCAGACACCATGTCCCCACCCCACATCTCAGAAGACCTGTACAGAGGCCTCTTTGGAACAAGCCTGGAGAGGAACCAGAGGAGTCCTAAGCTGTAGCCTTCCATCATAGCTCAAAGGCGCCCCCTCCTGGAATCTTTAGGGTCTCCCAAACCCTCTGAAGACTAGTTCAGAGTTAGGACTAGCACGGCCAGGGTGAGAGGGAGGCCCCCTGTCAAACAGCTAACACGTGGATTGGCTGGTCGATCAGTTAAGCAGCCGATAGACTGAGGATGAGGCTGCCACCTCCAAGATCTTTATCCCCAGCAACCCTGAGCCCAAGGCGGGGGGGGGGGGGGGGGGAGACAGAGTACATGTTCAAGGAATAGCTGACGGATGAGCAGAAGAGCCAGTGAGATACAGGGTGATTAAGTAGCTGAATACCTGGCCAAGAGTCCAGGCTTGTGCATGGCTGTTCAGTTAATGACCAAAGAGCCAAGTAAGTGACCAAGAGGTTGGGAAACTGAGTGACTGTGGTACAAAGTGACTGAGGTTGCCGGGAAGGTGTGTGACAAGGAGGTGCACAGAACTCAGGAAATACTGGGGTCTGAGCTGCAGAGAGAGTGGCCATCAACACAGATCCGGATGGCTGACCTCTGTCCTAGGGGATAATAATGGGTTCTGGGTTCAGGTTACATGATGCACACACTTGAGAGCCAACCCTCAAGCTCAGGAATAATAACATAGACCTTTGGAGGGTCGCTCCCTTTTCTGCAGGGTCTTGGGGGGGGTCATGTTTACTCTCCAGGACCCCTGACTGTCTTATGGAGATGCTGAGCTCTGTGGGAGAATCACCTTCACCCTGTGAACAACTGTTTTCTCTTCCTAAAGCACCTGCCTTGAAAGTGCCACCTTGCAGCCTCCTTGATGGTGTTGCAACTCACCCTGGAGAGTTGGTCCCCGTGCTCTGAGTCCAGTGAACAGGACCCATTCTGGGCAACAGGCTCAGACCCAGAGCCAGAAGCTGGAACCCCGAGGACGCGTCCTCCTCTTTAGGCCAACAGCAAGGTCTGCGTCAGCATCGTCTATGTCAGAATGCTTGAGTCCCACTTCCTGGGTTCCAATTCCAGCTCTGTGACCTTGACCAAATCACCCTCAAGCCTCAGTTTCCCCATCCATAACCTAAGATGATAGTAATGGTCTCAACCTCGTGGAGTAAGAACAAAACTCAGCAGGTGCCAGGATCTCAAAACCCTGTGTATATTCTAGACGTGTGGGCAGTCACTTGAGATTCGTGTTTTCTAATCTGCAGCTTGGAAAGGGATACATGGCCCTATCTTCCACCTCACAAGCCTCCTTCCTGTCCCCACACAGACTAGACAATGACTACCACCTGGTGGTTGTGAGATCGGGTGAAGTTAAAGGTTCACCACATGCCAGGTGGTGCTGCAGCCCTCCATTACCCACTTCCCACCCAGAGGTACCTAGAGTGATGGTCTACACTCATTTCTCCATACTGGGAAGAAGACAGCCGGCAGGGCCAAGTGCCTAGGCACAGCGCCTCGTACACCTTGGCTGCAGACAGCTCCTCACACAGAACAAAGGATCATGGGCCAACGGTGACATTTGTCTCCATGCTCTCCTCTGCCTCTTTTGCCTATTTATGGTGATCATCCCTGCAACAAAAATACTCCACTGTCTAAATAATAAGATAATTTGTTACAGCTAATTACCTGAGGATTTCCTTCATCTCAGGGAAAAAGATCCACCCAGATCCCTGCCCCATCTTGCTCTCATGCTCCCAAAGACCCCCCTAATGTATTCTGGACCACAGATTAGTGGGGAGCCAAGAATGGTCCGCGCTGGGCAGAACTGCTCAAATCCATCCCGGCAACGTGAAGCGGTGATTTATTGTGACGTGGAGTGTGGGACATTTCCCCAGCTTTTGTGATTGTGGTAATGAAGCTGTAAACCAAATAGCATGAAATGAGGCAAGGCCTTACAATTTAATCAGCTCGTAAACAGATCTACTGCATCAAGCAAATGACATTATTATCCATCCGAAGTAAATCATGCTAATCTCGGGAGATAAAATCAACATCGTTAATGGTCACATGTCATATTCATCAACACTAAACCATCCCCTTTGACAGATTAATCCTAACTACAGCTCCCAGGATGTATGGTAATAGGGCTTGTAGCATGCATTTCACTCTGCGCCAGGCTAACCAGCACTCTTAGACTGCTATTACAAATAATTTTTTTATTGATTTACATATTTTAAAATGCATTTAAGGTGAGGCACCATTAAAAACCCTGTCACCCGCCCATATTTCTTCCCTACATTCCGAGACTTTATTAATAGGAGCGGGAAGACAAACATAGTAACCCTTATAAATACTTTGTATAGGGCACTGTTATGGACAATTAAGATGGGTACTGGGGTTTGGGGGAGGCACAGAGACAGGTGAGAAACAGGAGGGAGCAGAGGAAGTAGGGACCCTTTTGTGGTTTGGATATTGAGTGGAGCACCCTCCTTCTGTTTCCTGCCTTCCCTAGAGATGCCAGGAAGAAAGGGAATAAATGTGCCCCCAAATCTGGCCCCAGGGTCTTCTCTCTCCCCATTTCTCTCACACCCTGCCTCCACCATGTCACCCCAGCCCATGGAATGTGCGTCTAAGACTTCAATCTGTATAGCGTGGCTTCTGACTTCAGATGCCAAATGTATTTATTTATCATGAGGCTGACCCAGGATGAATGCTCCCTGGAAAGTGTCCCCTATTCAAAATGTCACTTCCCCTCAACGGGCTGTGCATTATATTGACAGGCACACTTTCAGAGGCCTCTGAGTGACCAGGATGGATGGAGGGCTGCCATGCAGGCATGGCACCCGTGCAGAGGCAGTAAGGAAGTGTGGGAGGGATGGATATCAGTGCTCAGATGATGGGTCCCCTCCACAAGGGACACAGAAGCAGCAGGAGCCAGGATGGCTGCAAGAAATTTACTCTGGAGACTCTCGGGACTGTAGGGCTTGCTGGGAAATAGAAACACCTACTACAAAATCCCTGTCACTCTTTTTTTTTTTTTTTTTTTTTTTTAGTTTTTCGAGACAGGGTTTCTCTGTGTAGCTTTGGCGCTTTTCCTGGAACTCACTCTGTAGCCCAGGCTGGCCTCGAACTCACAGAGATCCGCCTTCTGCCTCCCGAGTGCTGGGATTAAAGGCGTGCGCCATCACTGCCCAGCTCCTGTCACCTTTCTAATGGGCACATTTGGCAGGGCTTCCTGTCCACTTGTGGAACCAAGAGGAGAAAGAGGGTAGAAAAGAGGGGTGTCTTCTGAACCACAGGAGAGAAGTAGGGGGTCTCAGGGCTGCCACCAGCGGTCAGACATGTTGCATTGCACAGTGGTACCCCTTGGAAGTATGCAAGGCAGTGACCTTGGGGGTCCCTGTTTCTTCATGACCCATGGCCACACCAACCGGGATTTAGGGAAACAGCCCTCTTTCCACTGGGAAGAGTCCGTGTGTTTAATAGAGGCAGCAGGAGCCTGAAACACTCCCATGTCCAGGTCTATGCTTTATAAACCTGCATCTATTGATTAGACCAACTAATGAAATGAGGCAGAGAGTAAATTAGCTCAGGGTTTAGGGAGCATCCAGTCAAGGGGTTGCAACCCACTGGGCTCTAAGAACCTCTAAAGATTTTGCACCCTGGGTTTTCTTGAACCCTTCCCGAGATCTCTGGATTGTTGCTCCCCAACCAATCCTGGGGTATCAAGACAACGGTCTCCCGCAGTTGCTTAGTCTGAGTCTGTCAGAATTTGCTGGTGGCCTGTTAAAACACAGACTGCTGGACCCTCACCCCAACAGTTTCTTTTCTCTTCTTCTCCTTTTAAGGAGCGGGGGAGGGGGGTGGGAGAGGCAGGAAGGACAGGACACACACCTGTGTAAAGCCAGAGAGCCGGTATTTCCAGCAAGTTCCTGCACACCCTTAATGCCGCTGGTTCCAGAATCACGCTTTGAGAAGAGCGCCCGAAACACCCAGGCAGGAGCGAAGGGAACAGGGTGAGCATAGGTGAGCACCACTGGGACCCTAGCACGGGCTGGAAACCCAGTTGGGTCACGACAGGAAACTGAGACCTGTACAGAAAATGAGGTCAGTGATGGCTGCCTATCTCTGTGCCCTTTCCTCTTCTAAACTTAGGGGACCCTGCAAGTGGGGATGAGTCAAGTAGAGCTGAGAAGTCAGGTCGAGTCTTAGCAGCATGTGCTGGGAAGTCAGAAAAAGGCCAGATTCTTCTAGCACCAGCCACACCTCCGGTTAACCTGCCCTGTGACCCTCTGTTTCATCATGATCTATAGTACCCAGCCTCGGCATCCACCACAGAACAACCCCATTTGTGGGAGCCCAGGGGCTGCAGAGAGACAAAGAGAAGGCAATAGCCAGAATCCTCACAAATGACTAAATGTAAACTGAGCACAGTGGTGGCCCACGCCTTTAATCCCAGCACTCAGGAGGCAGAGGCAGACAGATCTCTGTGAGTTCAAAACCAGCCTGGTCTACATAGTGAGTTCCAAGACAGCTAGAGTTACAAAATGAGACACTGTCTCAAAAAAAAAAATCAAAACAAAATAGACCAAATGTTTTCAGCATATCTAAAAAGGAAACAAGAAAATACTTTAAATGTGTTTTTGTTTGTTCATTCGTTTGTTTGTTTCTGAATTACCCCAGCCTCAGATTCCGCTGTAGCAACTTACTGGGTGAGCATCCATGCTCTGTGAGATTCAGATGCTAATGTCAAGATCATTGATTTGTTGGTTCATCCATATACCAGAACAGACAGACAACTGTCTCCTTAAGAAAACTTGGCTTGGGGTGAAGAAGATGACCGGTATGAAGTCCTGAGCTCTAATCCCCAGAATTCCAGAAAGCCATATGAGGTGGCATTGGCACCTCTAATCCCACTCCCCAACAGGGATGTGGGGAGACAGGAGGATCTCTAGAAGCATTTGGGCCAGTTTGCCTGGTGTGCAGAGCAGAGAAAAAAGAAAATGGAGGGGCGGGGGAGACACCTTTTCCCAAAGTGGAAAGCAGGGGCAAACACATGAGGTTGTCCTCTGACCTGCACACACGCACAAACTCTCTCCTCTCTCTCTCTCTCTCTCTCTCTCTCTCTCTCTCTCTCTCTCTCTCTCTCTCTCTCTCTCTCACGCACGTGCACACACACACACACACACACACACACACACACCAGGCACCCACAAAAATAAAGGGAAATTTGGTTTGTGCTGTGGGATGGTCTGCATGTCAAACTGCTCTGATTGGTCAATAAATAAAACACTGATTGGCCAGTGGCCAGGCAGGAAGTATAGGCGGGACTAACAGAGAGAATTGAGAGAACTGGAAGGCAGAGGGAGTCACTACCAGCCGCCGCCATGACAAGCAGCATGTGAAGATGCTGGTAAGCCATGAGCCACATGGCAAGGTATAGATTTATAGAAATGGATTAATTTAAGATGTAAGAACTGGATAGCTAGAAGCCTGAGCCATTAGGCCAAACAGTTTAAACAATATAAGTCTCTGTGTTTACTCGGTTGGGTCGAAGTGGCTGTGGGACTGGCGGGTGAGAGAGATTTGTCCTGACTGTGGACCAGGCAGGACTGGAGAAAACTCCAGCTACAGGTTTGTACATTAGCTTAATGAATTTACCAGTCTTTGGTGCTTGTCTGTCTAGATATGTATTTATTTATCCCCCTGCCTCTGTCTCCCATGTACTAGAATTACAGGCCAGTGCCACCACACCCAGCTAATTTTAAATATCTCAATCTTTTAAAATTTTTGTTTGTTTTTTAGTTTTGTTTGACATGGGATCTGGCTACATACCCCAAGCTATCTTGGAAATGACTATGTAGCCCAGGCTAGCCTTGAATCCCCAATCCTTCCTCAGCCTCCCAAGTGCTAGTATTGTAGGCATGCATTGCCCCACCTGTCCTAATGTTCCTTTTTTTAACTTCCTGTTTCTATTTTGCAAAGATTTGTTATTTTTGTTTGTTTTAAGAAATTACAAAAGGGATCAGAGCATAAAAAGGTAATAGTAAAAGATGCTTTTCTAACACACTTTCTTCTGTTTGAAGGTCCGCTTCCAGACTGGAGAGATGACTCAGCAGTTAAGAGCACTGGCTGCTCTCCAGAGAACCTAGGTTCAGTTCCCGGCACCCACATGGCAGCTCATAACCATCTATAACTGTAGTCCCATGGGATCCGATATTCAATGTCCTCTTCTGGTGTGCAGACATACATACAAACAAAATACCCATATACATAAAATATACAAATAAATAAATCTTTTTTTAAAAAGCCTGCTTCTGTCCTGCCCTGTGAGGAGGGTTCACAGGTGACAGGAGAAGCTATTTGAGAAACCAGTGACCTATTATCTCAAAACCACAGTGCCAAAATCCACTCCAACCACCTGTCCTCCCTCCCACGGAGGTCTGAGGGCTGCTCGACAGCTTATCACAGCTCATCTCCCCAGTTCTAGCCAGTCCCCACCATGTCTGAGAAGTGGGTCTGCCCCTGACCACTGCTGCTTCTGGGATCAGTTTAGGACAAATGGGATATGCCTTCCAAACCAGAAGAGAAGGACCCGAGGTCCTCTGGGAACTTGGAGCAGTGTCTCCAGAACCCAGTGGGTTAGATGTCAACCCATCACCTTATGTGAGGAATGGCTGTGATAAAATAAAGACCAAGAACAGCAGGTGACCGAGTTTGAACAAAGGGGCAGAGGATCAATGCTCCAAAGCCATGGCCTGCTTTGTGGGTCCTTTAACGACAACATTATATAGTATATGCAAATCGGAGCACCAACTTAAGATTGCTTTTCATGTCAAGAGGCTGCTTTGAGCCTATAAGTTATATTTTTCAGATCTTGGACAGTAACATTTTTCTTTTTAGCACGAAGTTGCTCATGGTTCATCTGAGACTCTTTTAAATTGCGGCTTTCAGAGAAATAACAATGTAAAATGACATGATGATATATGGCCCCATCCGGCAGACCCAGGCTGCAACAGCCACAAACGCCACCAGACCTCTGGGAATGAAGCGGTCTCTGGAGCGCCATTGTGCGATTGTCCTAACCGGATCATTTTTAATTAGTTGCAATTAATTTCAAGTGACAGCGTCCTACAATATCAAGTCAGAGCCGCTCTAGTGCGTGGGTGGGGTTATTAGGAACAGACGGCGGGTGAGAGAAGCCAGAAGGAGGTCATGTCACTAAGCTCTTACCTACAAGACCTTCCGTGTGGGGGGTAGAGGTCCATCATCTCCTGAGCTGGAGGGGAGAGCTGATTCCTAATGAAGCAATTGTTCTGGTACTTTCTGGGCTGTGCCTGGCCAGGCCTTGCTAGGTGGATACTTATTATGCACTGCATGGCAGCCAGCTGTGGAAAATGATCTCACTTTGGTCACACAATTAGTTTTCCTTCATTTGGCAGGAGCAGCTGCAGAGATGAGGAGGTGGGCAGGCAGTTGATTTGGGAGGTGACCCCAGGAGTGAGGAAGTGAGCAGGAAATGGGAAGGAGCCATGTTGCTACTGATGTGACAAGGCATAAAGAGATTGAAGAACTTACCTTCTGTTACCTAGATACTCAGTGGTGGAGCTAGGATAAGGACCTGGGTGACTTGAGTTCAGAGAAATCCCAATGACAAGGACACTGGCCCTAAAAAGCTGGAAACCTGCATTTCCACTGAGCTTTATGCATACTTCCCTCAAACTGAAACACACACACACACACACACACCACACGCATGCATACACACACACACTCAAGCACAACTAAAATTGCAGCAAGTCAGGTGTGGGTGAGCCATCCCCAAAGTTGTGAGCATGGGAGAGCAGCCCTAATTTCTCATCTGTGGCATGATAGACAATGGGAGGTGGGGGGTAGGGAGGGGAGATGCCCCCACCGACCCATCAATGCCTGGGGCAGGTGGGAGAGATGGCCCTGTGATCCTAAGAATGGGAGAACTATCCCTGACCCCCACCAGCTGCAACACTCAGGAGAGCAGGCGCCACACCTCACCAGGGCAGCACAATAGAGCCAACCCTGTTAGTGCAGGGGTGGGTGAGCCAGGCCTGAAGTTGTGAGCATGGGAGAGCAGCCTCACTTTCTCATCTGTCTTGTGGCAGCATGGGCAGGGCAAAGAAGCCCTCCCTCCTGTCCACCAATGCCTGGGGCAGGTGAGAGAGCTGGTCTTGTGGTCATAAGAGTGGGAGAGCCATCCCCTATCCCCACCAGTTTTAACACTTGGGAGAGCAGGCCCTGCACCACACCAGAGCAGCACAACAGATCCCACCCTCTTAGTGGAGGTGTGGGTGAGCCACCCCCAAAATCATGACCATGGGACAGCTGTCCACATTTCCCATCTGGCGGACCAACCCTGCAGCTGCCCAGGCCCAGACCCAGTGTTATGACTTGGCCCACCCCAACATCCATACCATCTATGATCTGTTGGAGCATGTGAAGGGACTGGACCTGCAGACCCAAAGCTGCAGGATCTTCATAGCACAGGGTGCCAGTGGGATGTCCAGGAAGAGTCCTAGTGGAGGCCCAGCATTGAACATGTAGTGGAGACCAGGGGCCTTGAACCAGACCAATGACTCTTAGCAATGAACACTTACAAATAGAGGTGTATGGACCAAGGAGTATACGGCATGACTTGTTGGGTCACACTGCAGCTTCCATGATGAGATTTTTAATTCCTTCCTTTTTTAAAAATATTTTTCTCATTTTATTTTCATCATTTTTTTTCTCTTGAATTTTGTTTTATTTGGGGGAGATGCAGGGGCAGAGGGTGGATGCAAAGGGATGGAGAATGAATGGGATCAAGATATATGATATGAAGAACATATAGAATAAATAAATTTTATTAATAAAAAAGTGCATCAAGTACCAAATGAATCACTTTTATTTAAAAAATCATTAATTTTTTAAACTTTTTATTTGTTCTTTGTGTCTTTCATATCATGCATCTTGATCCCATTCACTTCTCTGTCTCTTCATAGCCGCCCTCTGCCCTTGCAACTTCCATCCCACCCCTTCCCCCAAAAAAATAAAATTTAAGAGAAAAGAAAAGAGAAAAATCTTGTCATGGAAGCTGCAGTGTGACACAGTGAGCCACACTGTATATCCTTTTGTCCATGTATCTCCTCTTGCAAGTGTTCATTGCAAAGAGTCACTGGTCTGGTTCGAGGTCTCTGGTTTCGGTTACACTATCAATACTGGGCCCTCACTGGGGCTCCTCTTGGATATCCTGTTGTTGTCCTGTGTCATGGAGATCCTGCAGCTTTGGGTCTGTAGAATATGCTCCTTCAGGCACTCCAGCAGATCATAGATGGTGTGGATGTTGGGGTGGGCCAACTCATAACCCTGGTTCTGGACCTGGGTAGTTGTAGGGTTGGTCAGCCCACCAGCTCTTCCTCGTTCTCACCACCATGGTGAGCTCTCCATTATTGCCCTGATAAGTTCACCCTATGCAGCAATGAGCAAGGGGTGTGGCCAGTTCTCCTGCATTCATGCCCTCATGGTCAGCTCACCCACACCTACACCATCAGGACCAGCTCTACTTATGTTGCCCAGGTGAGGTGCAGGGGCCACTTTCCCAAGTACTACAGCTGGTGATGGGCATGGACAGCCCTTCTCAACCGCCACAGGAGGCGGTGAGGGGGAGGAAGGCATCTCTCCCTCACCCACACCACCATATGGCAGATGAGAGGCAGAGCCAGATCTCCCAAGCTCACATTCTTGGGCCAGTTTACCCGCACTTCCTGTCAAGAGGGTCAGCTCTACTGTGCTGCCCAGGCAAAGTGCAGGGCCTGCTTTCCCAAGTGCTGCAGCTGCTGGTAAGGAGGAGAGTCAGATCCTTCGCCCGCTGCAGGTTGGGGGGCGGGGGCGGTGAAAAAAGTTATAAGGTCTCTAGTGTGTGTGCATGAAGTTGCATAAGGAAGCCAGAAGAGGGCAGTAGATCCCCTGGAGCCAGAGTTTCAGGTGAGCTGTCAAACCAGAGGAGAGGGCTGAGAACTGAACTCATATTTAACCACTGAACCATCTTTCCAGGACCTGACTAGCCATTTCTCTTTTTAAAAACTAAATAGAGGGTGTGGTGGCACAGTCCTCTGAGAATGAAACAGAAAGATCAGGAGTTCAAGTCCAGCCTCAGCTATATAGTGATTCTAAGGCCAGCCTCCATTACTTATGACGTTGTCTCAAAACAAAAACTTGAATAGATAATTGCCCCCATTTGGAAAACACCTAGAAATATAGAGGCCTGGCACTGCTCTCCTCCATCCAGCCTCAGACTGGGCGAAAGGGACTCTGTTGAGAGATATATGCCCATGACCATATTTCACAGGCACATCTCCTGAGAGGAGCTGACTTCCCCTTAATCACCTTTGACAGTGCTGTTCTCCATGGATGGACCAAGCCCCTGCTCTCTGGGCTCAGTCTTCCCCTTTACAAAGGTGCTTCTTGGCTACAGAAGTAGCTCCCAAGTCACCATTTCACCACACAAGGTGGTTTCCTTTAACATATATCTTTGGACTTCCAATAACTTTTCAAATTTTTGTTATCCTGGATGTATGAGTATTTTGCCTGTGTGTATGGCTGTGCACCATGTGTGTGCCTGGTGCCCACAGAGGCCAGAAGGAGGCATCTCATCTCTTAAAAACTAGTTTTAGTTGGTTGTGAGCCACGATATAGGTACTGGGAATTGAAGCTGGGTCTTCTGGAAGAGCAGCCAGTGCTCTTAACTGCAGAGTTATCTCTCCAGCCCATGGACTTCTAATAACTTTTAATATAGCCCTGGGCTAATTTTTTCCATTGATTGCACACACACACACACACATTTTTAATTGCTTCTAATCAGCCTTGGCTTTGCTGAGCCAGTTAGGAAAACCCTTCTCTGGTCCGGGGTCCCCCGCGTGTCCCAACTCTCTTAATCTGAGTACAGAGGCTTCCAGCACTTACTCTCTGCAGTCCAGGTCCCTCCCTGGTGTTTGCCCACAGGGGTCCTATGACCCTAGACTTGTGTCACAGGACAAGTCTAAGTCAACCATCCGTGTTAGTGTCCTTTCCAATGGGCCTGGTGAGGACCATGAAAGGCTGTCCTTAGGGAGCTTCTCTATAGATTGGGATACAAGTGGCATGATTACTCCTGAGATGATCGAGAAATAAAGTGGCAAATTGGTATGACAGAGTGCTCCCATTGCTCTGAGGAAGTGAAGCAGGCTCAGGTGTGGTGTGGGCTGAAGTCCCAGGAAGCGCCATTCTGAGTTAAAAATCGCCCTCTAAACGTGAAAGTCCCCTAGATAAAATCATGTGTTTGAGCATTTGGCCCCCAGCTGCTGGTGCTATTGGGGGAAGTTGTAGAAGTTTTGTGAGGTGGGGTCTAGCTGCAGGAAATGTTGGGGGGCCTTTTAAAGATTTTTAAAATTTTACTTAAATTGGTCTTGTGTGGGCTCCAGTGCCGCAAAGTCCAGAAGAGGTGTTGTTGGATCCTCTGGAGCTGGAGTCACAGGTGGCTATAAGCCACCCAACATGGTAAATGCTGGGAATAGAACTTCTCCGTAAGAGTGATATGTGCTCTTAACTGCTGGGCCTTCTCTCCAGCCCCCAACATTTATATTTATTATTTTGAGAAAGAGAGAGGGTGGTGTACGCACTAGCCATGGGTATATGTGAGTGCTCATGGAGTCCGGAAAAGTTATGAGCCACCCAATGTGAGTGCTGAGAACCAAGCAGGTCCTCTGCAAGAGCAGCAAGTGGCTCTCACCTGCTGAGCCATCTCCTCAGCCCCCAAGGGTCTTAAGGGTTATAGCACCATCTCTACTTTCCGGTCCACTGAGATACATGGAACCTCACAGGCAAGCCGCCTCGGCCTTCAGCGCTACTGTGGCCTCCCCTTCGTCACAAAACCCCTCAGCTGCGAGCCACAACCAGCCTCTCTTCCCTTAAGTTGCTTCTGTCACACACTTAGTTACAAGTGATGGAAGAGCTGACCCATAGAGGAAGTAGCCAAGGCCCAGAATTCTCTGCTGGTAGAATTCCAGCTATGCTCCCCAGCTCGTGGGAACTGCGGCCTCCTTTTATTACCAGATTCTGTCACACCCCATTCACCATCTCAGAATGGAAAGCAGAGATAATAGAACCAGCTAATCCACATAATTTTTTTAAGATCGATATATTGACCCCACTGTAATATGAAGGAGAAATCAGAGGGAAGCGAGGTCTAATGGGATAATATGTATTCTGATATGTAAATGCTCAAAACTGATGAGGAAGTAGAGTGCCAAACATCCATCTACAACCACTCCAGGGGACAGCTGTCGGTGACACATGGCCTTCCACAGGGTTACATGCTGCAGATAGTGTGTACATCAGTGGTGTTTCTGACAGAGCTAGGTAAGGTTCTGGGCCTGAGAGAGGGCAATGCTCCCATACACACACACACACACACACACACACACACACACACGCACACGCACACGCACACGCACACGCACACGCACACACACACACACACACACACACACACACACACACTGATCCAGGGAGTCCTTCTCCAGGCAATTCAGGATCTCTTTTGCAGCCATGCAAATATTCATTGCGCCGGCGTGTAAAATAGAGCTTGGTTCAGAGGCAGGTCACTGTAAACAGGTTTTTTCACCAGGCTCTTTGCCAAGCCTACACAGCCTCTGACCGTTCCACAAGCTGTCCACTACACGGCTCTCTACTCTGTCACTAAAGCAAATGTGCCCCTGTAGGGTAGATGGAGAACCCAGAGACATGGATGAAGACACACACACACACACACACACACACACACACATACACACACACACACACGAAGCAGAGATGTCAAGTGACTGGTCATCTCTTGGCCATGGCCTTGAACAAAACAGGTAGAAGATAATCCCAGCCCAGGACTGTACAGAGAATCACTACCACCCCAAATCCCATCGTCATTTGTAGTGGGTAGCTGGCCCAGCTTTGACCTGGAAATACCACCCCCTTTGAGGCTTCGGTAACTGTCATACCTACAAGGCGGAGCCGAGAAAGGACCCCTGAAGACCCAAGATCTGAATGGGGGAGCTCTCTTGGTTCCTGGACCCTGGATGCTGGAGGTAGATTGAGCAGAGAACACTGCTGGACTGTGCTACACCTTTCCCAGACCCTGTTACCTATCCCTTCACTTGTAAGTTACCCCACAAAATAAACCTCCCTTTCAACTACGTGGAGTTGCCTTAATAATTTCACCAATAGTCATTTCCCAAGGCCTAGCCCCAGGGACTGTTTCAAGCAAAGGACCTATGATCAGATACCCAACAGTCCAGTTCAGCTCTCATCCCAGCCCTATCTGCCTAGCAGATGCTGTCCTTAGACCTGGCTGTGGGGTGAAGATGGTCTCCCTGTTCGTATTCTGGGCTGATAGGCTTCTGTGAGAGTCTGGGTGAGAGCACTAAATGACAGAGTAGGGAAGTGTGGGTGT
>CABHPH010127347.1:3218-13346 GCA_902168325.1 Peromyscus nudipes
ACCTATCATATATATATATATATATATATATATATATATATATATATATATATATATATATATCACAAAATAGGGATCATACATGCCTGTGCACCATACTATGCATGCACCACCTACTAAATACACACACCACACTGCTCCTACCATCTAGCACACACACACACACACACACACACACACTCACACCAACGTACCACACCATACTACTGAGCACATATTCTACACTACAGCTACACCACCTAGCAGATGCACAGCACCTACTATATGTATATGTATCTAGCACATACAACACCACAATATACCACCTCCCATACACTACCACTGTCTAGTACACACAATGTCCCCACATACCACAGCACACTACCCATACCATCTAACACACATACCACACCACACACATGCCATAGGCACCACCTGTTCTATGTACACACACCACCTATCATACACACAGAACACATACCATGCGGTACACACCACCTATCACACACATATAGAAGACCCTCAGCTCACACGGAGGTACTACGTCATACCATACCCCCACACTCACACCACTTCAACATTGGCTTAAGAAAAACAGGGAAAACATCATGTAGCTGGTGGAGAGCTGACTTTGAATTGTTAGGCAAGAGTACTGCTGTAACAAAACATGAACTTTTCTGGTCATGCGACTACACCAAGGAGCGTTTGCAGGCATCAGGTTTTATCTGACAAAGAAAGAACCTGAATATGGAATATGCACCTCTTCCCTGAATGTCCTGGTTTGCTTCCTGTGGCTGTGATAAACACCACGACAAAAAAAACACTTGGGGAGGAAAGGGTTTATTTGGCTTACACTTCCATGTCACAGTCCATCATCCGAGGAAGTCAGGGCAGGAACTCAAGGCAGGAACCCAGAGGCAGGAACTGAAGCGGAGGCCATGGAGAAAAGCTGCTCACTGGCTTGCTCCTCATGGCTTGCTCAACCTGCTTTCTTATGCCATCCAGGACGACCTGCCCAGGTATGGCATTGCCCACAGTGAGCTAGGGCCTCCCACAACAATCCCTAATCAAGAAAATGCCCTGCAGACTTGCTGAATACAAGATGAAGAGCACATGTGTTACGTTTATTGGGCTAAAGAGTTGTCCTCATGCATCTGCCTGGAAGGGCCTTCAGTATCCTCAGAGACACAGCCATAGCCTTCTCTCACCATTGCTTACATCACAACGCATTTCCTTTCTCTCATGGGTCCCCTGGCTCACTTTTAATATGGATCTGATTAACATCATAAATATGTTATTCAAAATAAGGCTTCGAAGTATAAAGTGCTAAGTCCTTGTGTCTCTAACACCGGAACTGAGCAATGTTATTAACTGGCCTGCAATAGTCCCTGAATTAATGAGGCTGTTTTTGTTGCTGTCACCATTATCCTTTGATTTGGCAAATCTTCATGATGGCTTTTGAAGTGAGTGGTAAGAGTTCAAAAATATGAATAAAAGTTTTTAATCCCTCGCTTGATGTTGGGGTGCGGAGACCCTTATGGGTCTAAGGGAAAAGTTTCCACTGGGCTCAAGTGGGATCATCTCCTTGACTGCTTTCAGATCACACTTGTGCTGTGCTCCAGTAGTGTCCATCCCCAGATGTGCTGTCCAGAGCCCTTCTTGAGCAAAGCTCTTTGTCCTCCTGTATGGGTTCATCACACACACACACACACACACACACACACACACACACACACACCCCTAGACATGCAGACACAGACACACAGGTACACAGACATCCATTCTCACACACACATATATACACACACACACCTAGACACGCAGACACAGACACACAGGTGCACAGACATCTAGTCTCTCTCTCTCTCTCTCTCTCTCTCACACACACACACACACACACACACACACACACACCCATCATGAGGAGACAATAACACTTTCACATGATAAAAATCCGACAGCAGACACCATAATCTGAGAACCCTTTACTCAAATGTCTGCCTAGCCGTCCCCTTCCCAGGAACTTTCTCTGCTGACACTTGCCTCACCCCAGCCTCCATGTCTCTACCAAGGCTTGCCTCTGCCAAGAGCTCACCCCTCCTCACCCAACTGTGGTTTCTATGGCTGGCTGCATTTGTAGCCAGTCTGCAAGCTCCCTGAGGCTCCTGACTGGTTTATTATGCCTTCACCTGACAGTTCCCCTCACAAACTATGTCTTGGGTGAATATTGAATGATTTCCCCAAAGGATGCACTTTTTTTTTTGAAATGACATTTATTTGTTCTCTGCACTTACTTCACCTGAATGCTTTCTTGTGTCGCAAGCTTGAGCCGTCCTGTGCTGCCCCCGAGCTTGAGTGCCTATCACATGACCAGCTACAGTTTTAAAGCAGTACTATGTGCGGTAGCATGTGGTCACATGCTGTCGAGCGGTGGGTGTTTTATCACTGACATGCTTGGAAGTCCCAATTTTTGTTTTTCTTTACTTGGGCCTGGAAGTGGGAAAGAATGCCTTAGTAACAACTCATAGGCTAGGTTGGCGATATGAGCTTTGATTGGACAAAGAAGGTGAGGGGAAGGCCTTGTGTGGCTGAGATCACTGAAGACTTACTGTGGCCCTGAGAGAGGACACACAGGTCAGTAAGGGTCAGATTAGAACAAGGATTCAGGGATTCACTGGGTGGCCTAATCCGAAGCAGCAAGGAAACCATCCTTATGTTCTAAAGACCCAGATAATGTCCTGTAGTCACATAAGATAGAAACAGGGAAGGAGACATACAAAAGGAAGAGAAAAACAAACAGGAGGGGTGTGTGTGTGTGTGTGTGTGTGTGTGTGTGTGTGTTGTTTGTTTTATGAGACAGGGTCTCACTGTGTATCTCTGGATACCTGAAGCTCACAGAAATTCTCCTGTGTCTGCTCTTTGAATACTATGATTTAAGGCAAAATGTGTATGTGTGTGTGTGTGTGTGTGTAACATTAAAGATTTTATATCACACTACATTAAAGATTTATTTTCACTATATTGACTATTTCTTTTTCTTGTTTTTGTGTACTTGTGTGGGTGTGTATGCCACATGTTTGTATCTGTGGCGGCCAGAAGGGGGCATCAGATCCCCTGGAGCTGGAGTTACTGTGAGCTGCCTGATGTCAGTGCTGGCAGTTGAACCCGGTCCTCTGGAAGAAAAGCAAGTATTCTTAACCACTGAGCCTCTTCTTCACTGAGAAGAAAACAGGAAAATTTTTGTAAAGTGTCATTATTTAACTCCACAGCCAGGTAGTCAGTCAATTATGGATAGAAGAAAGGTCCTGTCTTGAATAGACACAGTACACACCTTTCCCTCCAACGTTTCTCAGAGAATCTTTGGATATTTTCAGTCTCAAGTATTGGTGATGATAATGGAAGCTTCTAGAATAAGAAAAGTACACAAATGTCTATGTTTAGTGCAAATCACACCTGCTGACAACGTTCTTTGGCTTACAGGGCCCTGGGGGTGACACCAGTAATGAGTTCACTGAAATGATTACGGAGGGTCAAAGGTCAATTTGGCATGAGAAAATAAAATCAATACCAGTCACAATGGCATGCCCAATCACTTTCCCATACTCAGTTGCTCCCTGAATGACAGTGTCATAGTCCACACATTTCAATTCATCGCATGGTATCATTAAAAAGTTACTTAAAAGTCAACACTGTCTAGAAGAAGGATTTCTCAGGAATAAATCATTTCAACCCATGGTGCTGAAGCTGGGGAAGAGAAGGACGTTTGCAGCTACTGTGCTTGGTTAGGAAAGAGAGGAGCTTCCATGTGGGGCTGATACGGGTGGATGCGTCCAGCCTTGCCTTCCTCTGTGACCCCTTCTGAGAACTGCATCATTCCCGATTCACTCATTGTGCGAACATCAGAGAGCCGCTTGTGAACCTAGAGGCTCCGTTCATGGCTCACGGGCTATCTAACCTCACATTGTTGGTCTTTTGGAATGAAAGGTGTCTTTACATTGGAAACTGTGTAGATATTTATGAACAGCACAACAAAGGAAAACACACCAGTGTTCTTCTCCTTCCTAGCTCTTCAAAGATGGCTGTGCTCAGTTTGGCCCAGAGGAACACAGCATTTTTGTGCAAGCCTGCTGTGAAAGCAGCCCTCCACTCCCTCCAAAACCTCAGCTAGCAAGCTCCTTCCCAACACTCCCCATGCCATAGAGTGTCAATGAGATGTAGATTAAATGTCACTATGAAAGAGAATTTGCAGTCATTCACAGCAGAAAGAAGAATTTAAAATTTCAAAGTAATAGCACAAAACATCCTCAGTCTCCCAGGTATGTTTCCATCCATGGTTCCATATCTCTAAGTTGGCCCTGCAGAGTCATTCAAAAACTGGAGAACAACCTAGAAGACTGGCAATACCCTCCCACTTCCCCACTCCCTCATCTCCTCCCAACCCCCCCCCCCTCCCCCCCCCCTCCTACCCCCCCCTCCCCCCACCCCCCCCCCCCCCCCACCCTCGTGCCCATGAAAGGTCAGAAGGTTTAGAAGTGCTAAACTCCTGCAGCCCTTCAGCTCAGAGGGAAGGACCTAGAAACATTAGCTTTGTCTTTAACCTTGTCAGCCTGACCTTGAGACAACAGATGGGCATCTCTGAAGGGAAATGATGCTTTCCCAAATTGGCCCAGAAACCCTTCTCCAGTGTGAGTCTCCGTCACGCTTGAAGGCTACTCCCACCTATCTTGTGCAGCTCAATGCAATTGCTTATTTATGGATAGTTGACATTTGCCAGCATGGGAATTCGCTCTCTGGATGACTGCTCTATTTATTTTCCCTCTTTCTAGAAGGTAGTACACAATGCCAGACTTCGACGTCTGCATCGCTGTGCATCCTTTTCCCTTTGTGTATGTGTTCATTAACTATGAGAGGATTTCTTGAGGTTTTTTTTGTTACTGAGAAATAGTATTTTCAGGCACAAACCGGAACAGTGCAAAAGGTTGACAATGAAATAAAATCCAGGTGTCCTTTCCATTACCCACATTCTCTGTTCCACTGGCCAGAGTGAAACATCACAATTGTTTCTTGGGTTCCTTTTCTGGAAGACTCCCAAAGGACATCGCATATCAGTACCTGTCTAATTGTTGGGTGATGCTTCCTAGGGAAGCTCCACACGAAGTCTACTCAATCCAAACAGAGAACCAATGACAGACCAAAATAAGGATACCACCAAGGTCCAATTTGGTGAGCCTGCGAGTGTATAGGGACTTCTTACAGGGTTATGGGGGAGGGGTCACTTACAGGACATGGATGACTCAAAGGAAATTGCGTGCCCAAAAGCTTCCCCCAGGGGGGACGATAGCTCATAAATTACATCTATGTTCAGTTCTCTGTTTTTGTTCCTCTTTATTTTGTATTTTCCTTCTTGCTCATCATGAGTTGACAAACTACAAGCCTGTTTTCTAGAGTTACTGTCTTCAGTTTGTCTTGCTTCTCCAATCTGATCCAGAGAATCCCAAATGGACCAAACCTGTGTTCATCTGGGTCAACAAGACACTGGTCAGCAGCTGTGGGCACAGTAGCCAGGGAGTAGACAGGACTAATTCCCAGGAGAATTGACTCAGGAAGGAAGGACGCAGAAGTCTAGCCTGCTGTCCACAGAACTAAGGGTGCAATGATGCTGTAGGATGCTGCAGTTCTGGGGATGAAGGGTGAGGAATGCACACAAGATTTCCATTGCAAGGTGATCCAGGGCCCATGAGGGCTTTTTGGCCCCATGGTCTGGCATGTCTGGGCTGTCAAGTAAAGGTTTCAATAACTACAGCAGGGAAAGCCTACTAGCTTCTTCTTTTCTCAGAGTTTATCTTTTCCTTCAGGGATATTTGGCTTCGGGTTTCCTGGCCCTACTTTAGCTTGGCCAGACAACCCTATACTGCCCTTGCCCTTGCCCTTGGCTTCCTCTGTGTGGGGCTCTAGAGAGGTGTGGACATCTGGCTCTGTTAGCTTTCTATGGTGGTGACAAGTACCTGACAAACACTTGAGAGGAAGAAAGGTCTGTGTTGGCTCACAGTTTCAGAGGCCTCAGCTCACAGCCGCTTGGCCCCATCACTGCTGAGTGTTTAGTGAGACCGACCATCGTTGTGGGGAGGGCCTGGTGGAGCATGGCTGCTCACCTCATGGTGTGTGGGAAGTGGGCAGGGGTGGGGGGAAGGGGCCTCCTCCCACCACTCCCCAAAACTCTTAAATAGATACCACTTGCTAGTGTTTTATAGCAGCTCCAGAAGACGATGAGCAAGGCTTTGGGGGAGGTATTTCAGAACCAGAGCAGAGCACTCCCCCAAAATGAACGTGTCTGAAGGACACAGGAGCTCTTGACAAATGTCACCTGTTGGAAGATGGAGACTTCCTTTCCATTGCCCGGACTCTTGTACCCTTTATAACGTGTACTATGGAAATGTTATATCCCATCAAAAATGACCCAAAACAAGTCACTCCTTCATTCTTTGGATCTCATGAATATCAGTTTCCTTAGAGAGGAAAGTTTACTCAGCTGTGAGCAATTAAAGGTCTAGACCCTCTTAAAAAATTGCGTATCTTTGGCTGGAAAGAAAACTTCAGAAGTGAAAAAGAGGGACCTGAGAAGCAGGTGCTAAGACCCCCCTCCCACTTTATTCTTTCACTGCTGTTGCAAACATCTTTTTATCTAATCTCCATGGCTTCTTTGTGGGTTGATTCTTTCCTGTTTGCCCTGCTGTTGCCTAGCAACCATGGGCCCAAAGAGTCAGCTTGATGCTCCTCTGGGCCATGGTGGAGGTAGAGGTTTGAGTTTTGAGAACTAAATTCCTCCACTTAGCACTTCCCTGCATGGGCTGGGCATCCGGCTTCTATGAAACTGGGCAAGTTCACCTTCTCTGTCTTTCTCTAGAATGCTGTGATGAGAGCTACATGGAAGGAAGCAGCTGAGGCTGGAGATCTCAGCTGGGCCTGACTTCTCTGCCCCTGAACAGAAGGCTGCCCTTGGGAATTCAGCCCTTCCACCATGTCAGACTGCACTGAACACCACCAATGGAAGGCTCCAATTCATTACCATGCTCAGATTAATTCCATCAGCTACCTCTTCCCTAGCCCCATACAGAGTGGAGAGAGGTGGTACCCAGGCATATGCAAAAAGAGAGCTAAACAAAGCCTTCTTCAAAGGCTTGATCAAGACAGGTGTGTTCAGCTGAAGAAAGGCCACGCAGGGTTAGTGAAAACCACTCACTGTCTTATTTCAAGAGCCCAGTTGAGTCATCTGGTCTCAGAGGGTGTCAGAGAGACGGGAAAGACACTAAACCTATGCAAGATCTGGTGCTGCCTTGATAAGCTGAGAGAGATCAGTGACATAGATTTCGGAGTTCAGTGCTCCATGCTGAGGTCTTTTGATCTTTTCTTCTCTTCTGCTGATCTGGGAATCAAACCCAAAGCTTTGACCACAGTAGGTGAGCACTGCAATACTGAGCTACAGCCCGACCCTTGTTTTGTTGAGACAAGATCTTTCTATGTGGCCACGGCTAGCCTTGAACTCATAATTCTCCTGTCTGCCTCTCAAGGGCTGGGATTGTAGGCGGGCGCCGCCACCACACTCACCTTCTGGCTGCTGACAGTAAGAAACTCTGAGCAGTAGAGAGACTAATACTGAGAGATGCGAGGAAGAGGATGTGCAGAAACAAGACTTGGGGACACACATTCTGTGGGCTGGGGACCAAGAATATAGGTTACAGGTCATGATCTGAGACACAGAAAGGATGTACTTCACTGGCATGGGTAGGAGGTCCTATGCGTGGTGCACCTTAAAACTGAGCATCTCTACCATGTCGGCCTTGAGTCAGTCCTGCATCTTACATCCTGTGAAGAAGGAGGGAGAGTCACTAAGCTAGCTGGCTTCTTAGGGAAGAATTTGTAGATAGAGTGTCACCTGAAAAGACCAAGTAAGAAAGGAGCCAACAACCCCTCATGTTTTTCCATTTGTCGCCAATGGCTTTGGGCAAATAGTTTCAGGAGGTTGGGGGGTGGGGGGCAGGAGCAAGCAAGTAAAAGGTATTTTCAGTGATGGGTGGGGACAAATATTAGGTTACACAATTCCAGTAACTCATAAGAAGGAAATAATAATCTCAAGTGGCCATGGCTCGCCTGCCAAGCAGCAAGAGCCAAAGGTCTCTATTCAGTCGCCTGTGCCACGTCCACCAGAGGATGGCTGCATACAAAGCCGGCCGTTGTCTCCAGAGGAAGAACCATCCCGAGTGACCACACATTAGACCTGGGGAGGGCTGGCCGCAGCTAGGAGAGCTGATAGACCATCACAGAGCACAATTGTTCCGTGCCTCCTGGGTCCAGCCAAGAGGGGTTTAATTAAATGAAAATAAAAGCCATCTCAGTTCACCTGGGGAGGAGGGAGGGGCCAGCCAAGTTTCCATTTGATACTTCTCAGTTCATGGTGTAGCTCTCTAATCACTGGATATTTGTTATTACTTGTTTTTTTTATTTTTTTCTCTCTCATTATTAGAGTGGAATTTAATTAAGGTGGTTGCATTATTAAACACAATAGAAATAACTTTTGCACACTAGGCCTTCTGTCTTTTCATTCAAAGGTTGTGCCTCCCTTGAGAACCCGTCATCCCAGCAGCCCCTGACTTCTTGAAGTCCCTTCTCTCAGTCCATTTAGTAGATAATACTTGAGGCTTAGGAAAAGGTTTGGGGTTTTTGTTTGTTTGTTTTTTATTTTTGTGGTTGGCTTTGTTTTGTTTTAAATCTTACCTAAGAAATACATTTGAAAGTCGGGTGTGGTAGCACACACATGTAATCCTGCAACTTGGGAGGCTGAGGCAGGTGATGCAGCTAGCCTTAGAAGCATAGAGATATCTCTCCTTTATAAATGAAAATGGTACTGATAAATAACGGCTTCCGAATTTTCCTATGTAACGATGACATGGATGGCTATTTTTCTTTTTACCAAAATCAGCAACAGGAGTACCCGACCCCAGCAGCAGCAATCGTTAGGAACACGAGAAGCTGAACTGGATCAGCCCCATCTGTGGCTTAGTGAAAACTGAAAACGAAAACGCTCGGACTTTAAACAAAATTATTAAAATCTTGAGCTTGAATGGACAATTGAACGGCAGATCCTTTTGATCCCCAGCTCTTCCCCGCTTCAACGAAACTCAAGCCCCAGGCCTAAGAGATTCTTGTTTGCTTCTTTCTGCATGGCCTCCTGCCCCGCCACCAGCCTTCCCTGGGCTCCGGTATCTTGCTGTCACCTTTCACTTAAGTGTCTCCAGAGGACTGTGCGGTGGTGTGGACACTGACGGTCCACCACTCCCTCAGACTTACGGGGATTGCTCTTCATCAAGGCCCCGGCTCTAACAGGACTAGTGCAGGCCTCGCTCTCCCGTCCAGCTGCCTTCCTCCATACCTCCTTCATGCCCTGTTCCCTGTGCTCAGGCCTGTGCTGAGTCTGGTCCAGCCACTGGCCTCTTTCCATCTTTAAGCTCAGCACAGGCTTCCTGGATGCCTGTTTCCCATCCCTTCTCATCAATTCCTGGTTTCTTTTTTTAACCCCCCCCCCCCCCCCCCACACACACACACACAGCTCCTGAGCAAAACCCTTAACTCCCTGCCAGGCTCCTGGAACCTTCTCCCAACACCATCCACTCCTGGTCTCCACAAACTGCACGGCCCTAGCAGGTATTCCCTAAGCTCTGAACCCAAACTCAGACACCTCTGCCCTCTTGGCTTTCTAGCTAGTGGTCTCTGGGAGTGTTGATATTTCCACAGGCAGCCCAGGCAGGGATGATCCAACCTTTCAAGCCCTCAGTAAATGTGTTCTGGTCTTTTCCCGGGGCCTCCGCCTATTCCTCGAGGGTCTCGCTAGAGGGCGCTCCGGCATCAGCAAAATCAGGCACAAATTGTGAATCTGAACCCGCATTGCGCAGCAGGTTTCCAGTCTGTACACGCAGTCATCATCCTGGCAAGTGCGCATGCGTGCAGTTGTAAGTGCCCATGTTCTGATCTCCACCCTAGCCCACGGTAAAGGATGGTCCAGAGGCTCAGCCTTTGCATATTATACTATTAGCCTCACTAAGGGCAAAAACAATGACCATGTAACTTCCTACTCTATTAACCAGACTAGATTCA